>CM053030.1:158457119-158658793 GCA_028564925.1 Lithobates sylvaticus
CCTGCTTACCTGTTCAGTTCCAGTCTACTCTGCTGACCTGTCTGCTAAGCTGTTTGTCCAGATCCAGCCAGCTCTGCTATCCGGTTTACCTGTGAGCCTGCTTACCTGTTCAGTTCCAGTCTACTCTGCTGACCTGTCTGCTAAGCTGTTTGTCCAGATCCAGCCAGCTCTGCTATCCGGTTTACCTGTGAGCCTGCTTACCTGTTCAGTTCCAGTCTACTCTGCTGACCTGTCTGCTAAGCTGTTTGTCCAGATCCAGCCAGCTCTGCTATCCGGTTTACCTGTGAGCCTGCTTACCTGTTCAGTTCCAGTCTACTCTGCTGACCTGTCTGCTAAGCTGTTTGTCCAGATCCAGCCAGCTCTGCTATCCGGTTTACCTGTGAGCCTGCTTACCTGTTCAGTTCCAGTCTACTCTGCTGACCTGTCTGCTAAGCTGTTTGTCCAGATCCAGCCAGCTCTGCTATCCGGTTTACCTGTGAGCCTGCTTACCTGTTCAGTTCCAGTCTACTCTGCTGACCTGTCTGCTAAGCTGTTTGTCCAGATCCAGCCAGCTCTGCTATCCGGTTTACCTGTGAGCCTGCTTACCTGTTCAGTTCCAGTCTTCTCTGCTGACCTGTCTGCTAAGCTGTTGTCCAGATCCAGCCAGCTCTGCTATCCGGTTTACCTGTGAGCCTGCTTACCTGTTCAGTTCCAGTCTACTCTGCTGACCTGTCTGCTAAGCTGTTTGTCCAGATCCAGCCAGCTCTGCTATCCGGTTTACCTGTGAGCCTGCTTACCTGTTCAGTTCCAGTCTACTCTGCTGACCTGTCTGCTAAGCTCTTTTTCCAGATCCAGCCAGCTCTGCTATCCGGTTTACCTGTGAGCCTGCTTACCTGTTCAGTTCCAGTCTACTCTGCTGACCTGTGTGCTAAGCTGTTTGTCCAGATCCAGCCAGCTCTGCTATCCTGTTTACCAGTGGTCCAGCTCTTCAGTCTGTATCCAGCCTTCCCTGCTGTCCAGCTCTTCAGTCTGTATCCAGCCTTCCCTGCTGTCCCCACACCAGGGAACCAGGAGTGGGAGACGCAAGGGAGGTTTGAATACATTGAGTTTACCAGTTAATGATAATTTTTCACAGGTTAACCCTGCCAGTGCAGTAAATATTAACCCTTTGCATAAAAATATTATTATGGATAATCTTAATCCGTCTGTGTGTGTTTCTATGCCTAATTCTTTACCTCAGTTTCCTATTAAGTCCAGTGTGGCTGAATCTTGTTTTTAAGAGGCACTCCCCTGTGAATTATCCCCTCTGGGATTTCATTTATCTATTTCAGTTAAAGAAAAAATTTGGCGTGCGGAGTTCATAGATATTTTATCATTGCTCCCATCCTCTAAAGAGTTTTTATTAAAATCTGAGAAAAAATTGGATGACAGATCTGAGGAAGATAGGAGGAGGGCAATTCCCAGGACTTTTCAGAACTGGCTTCAGGCATTTTGTATATTTGCCTCTGTGATGAGTGAACGTTTTCCTGACAAATGTTCTGGATTATTTCAGCATTTGGATATAGTTGCAGAAGCATATCGTCATTTTGGTGCTGTTGCATGGTTTAGCTATGATGAAAGTTTCAGACAGAAGCTGTCGGTTCACCCATCTCTCCGTTGGGGAGTTAAGGATGTTGGTCTGTGGCTTAACCTGATGTTGCCACAGAGGCCCCAATTTACTCAGAGGCCCCCGGCAACACCAGTTCAATCGACTTTTCGTAAAGGATTGTGTTTTGCATACAATGATTCCCAATGCAGATTTCTGTCAAACTGCAGGTACAAACACGAATGTTCCTTTTGTTCAAGTACCCATCCAGCAGCTCGCTGCTTCAAGAAAGCAGCAACTGCTGCTCAACTAGGAGACAATGTTCCAAAGGGCATTGACGCCAGTGAAGCTGTCAAAAATGCGGGATTGGCTAGATCTTTATCCAGATCGCAAGATGGCGGCCCTTCTTCATGATGGTTTTCGGTTTGGGTTTTTGGTCCCCCCTTTTCGGGGTGCTGGTTGTCTTCCGGTAAAAAACTTGCGTTCTGTTTTTGCACACCCTGATATTGTTCGGGAAAAGATTTTTAGAGAATTACAGGGAGGCAGGATTGCTGGTCCATTTCCTACCCCTCCGTTTGTCAATTTCAGATTATCCCCTTTGGGCCTGGTTCCAAAAAAGGAGCCAGGCTCATTCCGGCTAATTCATCATTTATCTTTCCCTCAAGGGTGTTCTTTGAATGATGAAATTGCTGGGATTGAAGCAACAGTGTCTTATGCGTCCTTTGATGATGCGCTTACACTGTTGAGGCAATTTGGGAAAGCTGCTTTTATGGCTAAGGCAGATATCAAGGCAGCTTTTCGTCTCTTGCCAGTTCACCCAGCGGGTTTCAATTCGCTGGGTTTCTCTTTTGAAGAGCAATTTTATTTTGACAAATGTATGCCGATGGGTTTTTCTAAGTCATGCAGTTATTTTGAGGCCTTTTCGACTTTTCTGCAATGGGTTTTGTCACAAAAATTCCCCCAGGGTGGTGCTATCCATTATCTGGATGACTTCCTTTTTATAGGCCCAGCTACTTCTCTGATTTGTTCTACAATGTTGCATGGTTTTGTCACCATGTGCAAATTTTTTGGTATCCCCTTAGCACATGAAAAGACTGTGGGCCCGGTGACAGTGATCGAATTTCTTGGCATCACAATTGACTCGGATGCCATGGAATTTCGTTTGCCCATGGAAAAAGTAGTCAAGATGAGATTGGTTATACAGAAATTTCTGGCTAAACGCAGGGTTCTGTTGCAGGACGATTAGTCCTTACTGGGATTGTTTGCTTTTGCAGCTAGGGTTATTCCAATAGCTAGAATTTTTTCTCGTCGTTTTGCTCTGGCCACCAGGGATTTGAAAAACCCCTTCTCACATGTCACTATTACTCGACCCATTAAGGAAGACCTGAAAGTATGGGAGCAATTTTTGATCAGTTTTAACGGTTGCACGGTCTGGCAAAGCGACTTTATTACGGATTTTGATATTCGCCTGTTCACCGATGCATCCGGTTCGGTTGGTTTTGGTGCTTTCCTCAATGGTCATTGATGTGCTAAGGAATGGCCGGTTTCTTGGAGGTCTCCAGATATCCTCAGAAATTTAGTTTTATTGGAATTATTTCCAGTAGTGGTGGCTATCACTATTTGGAAAGAATTCTTTCAGGCGGGAGGGGGGGCCGCTCTCGTCCCCCCCTCTTTTCCTGTGGCCTGCCAGGTTGCATGCTCGGATAAGGGTCTGGTATGGATTTTGAGGGGGACCCTACGCCATATTTTTTTTGGCTGGGATCCCCCTTAATATCCATCCCAGACCTGAAGGCCTGGTTATTGAATTTGGGGGACCCCTACGTGTTTTTTTTTTTTTTTATATGCTGATGCTTTGGGGGTCTTAGACCCCCAAAGCATCCTCCCAATGTTGAGGGCATTTTTCGGATAAGGGTCTGGTATGGATTTTGAGGGGGACCTCACAGCATTTTTTTTGGCTGGGGTTTCCCCTTAAAATCCATCCCAGACCTCAAGGGTCTGGTATGGATTTTGAGGGGGACCCTGCAAACTACTCCATTTTCTTGTTTTACAATGTATGACTTATAACATTTGGTTGAAGGCAAGACACCTTCCAGGTAGTACTAATGGAATTGCCGATTCCTTATCTCGTTCGCAGTTTCAGAGGTTTCGGGAACTCGCTCCGGAGGCAGATGCAGAAGGTTTCCCTTGCCCAGAATTTCTCTGGGGCCTGATATGGGATTGATCGAGGACACTATCAGACGTTCCATCGCTCCCAAAACTTGGGAAGAGTACTCCCAGGCATGGTTTCGTTGGCGCTCGTTTTGCGCAGATTCCAACTTTCCGGCCGAATCTGTTAGTGTGCATATGGCTTTAGGCTTTGTTTTTTCACTAATCCAAGTGGAACTTAGCCCTGCCTCGGTTAATAAAATTGTGGCAGGGGCCTCTTTCTTTCTGAAGCTCTCGGACCTACCTGCTTTGAATTCCTTTTTTCCAGTGAAACAGATGTTGAAAGGTCTTAAGAGATCTTATCCGACGGTTGATGGTAGACGCCCTATTTCTACAGAGCTATTGGTTAGACTTATGTCTGCCCTGGAGTCTGTTTGTTACTCTCCTTTTGAGACTTCTCTGTTCAGAACAGCGTTTGTTTTGGCATTTTTTGGTGCTTTTCGGCTCGGGGAATTCACGGCTCCTAATAAATTTACTTCTGCTTTTCTTCTTTTTTCTGATATTTCTGTTTCAGGGGAATCAGTTAAGGTTTTTATTCGCCGATCCAAGATGGATCAGTTTGGAAAAGGTTGTTTTTTGACGCTTTATAGGGCCCCTGTTCAGTTAATCTGCCCTGTATTCCGTGTCTCTCAATATCTTGCTTTACGTCCTCAGTTTCATGGTTCATTTTTTATACATGTTGACCTCTCCCCTTTAACTAGGTTTCAATTTTCTTCTGTGTTGTCTTCTTGTCTTAAACGTCTCAACCTTTCTCGTTTTCAGTTTTCTTCTCATTCTTTTAGAATTGGGGCAGCTACAGAGGCTCGACTGTTTTTCTGATGATGGTTTAAAGCAATTGGGGCGTTGGGATAGTGATAGATTTAAGTTATATGTTCGTCCTGACCTTCTCATTGTTTAATTTTTCTTAGGTCCTGCCAAGCGAGTTGTTTGGATAATAGGACATTCCTTTATATTTTGGGCCAGTCGCAGAGCTTCCAGAAAGAATGGAAATGCCAATATTGGTTTGGATGAGAGACAATTTCTGGTTCTTTGGTGGGGGGTCAGGGGTTTACAATGGAAAGGTGTTAAGGATCAGTTAACTTTACTATCATTTCAGTGGCCTTCTCCTGATGTGATTGTCTTTCATGTTGGGGGTAATGACCTGGGCAAGGTAAAAACTTGGGATCTAATCTGTGAAATGAAGAGGGATTTCTCTGCTTTTCAGTTGATATTTCCTGCTATCATTTTCGTTTTCTCAGAAATAGTGCCCAGACTTTTATGGTCTGAATTTAGTGATCTCCACTACGTAGACAAAATTAGGAAGAGAGTGAATAGAACTATTCACAATCTAGTTGTTTATCAAGGCGGTCTTTCTTACCGTCATACTGACCTGGAAGGTTTCTTGCCTGGTCTTTACCGTGTGGATTTTGTACACCTTTCCGATGTTGGCTTGGACATTTTTCTGTTGGGTCTACAAAACATGATCGAACTGGCCACGGCATGTTTGGGGGGGGGCTTCAGCCACTCCAGTTTGAGTGGCTTTCAGCTGTTGGGGTTGTCATCCAGTTCAGTTCTGGATGGACTACGGGATATTAATAAATTAAATATTTATGGTTATGAATTGTAAGATTAAAGTTTTGTGTGATTATTATTATATTGGGTAACCCCTTAATAAATGCCGTGGCCAGTTTTATGCCAAAACTTGAATTTGTGTGGTCTCATTATTTATTTATTTAGTTATTTATATCAGTTAAGTTATAATGGTGGGTCCTTTGTGCTGTCCCATGAATGAGCCCCTAGCGTTCATGCGGGGCTCCATGGGACAGTACAAAGGGCGGTACCAATTTTGTGCCCCCCCCTCTCTGTTTAATGGTATTGGGTTGCCCCAGGTGATGGCAGGTTTGAGTGAGGCATAGCAACAGGTTGTCATTGGCTAAATCGGGCGGGATTGAGCTGGGCTGTGTTTATTTAAGCCGGCGGCTTTCCCGCTCATTTCACTGCCTGTGGAGACCCCTGAAGAGAACGGACCCCCCTGCGCTGCTCCCACCCTCCCTCCCTAATTGTTATGTATATTTGTATCTGTCATGGCATTTTTTAGTGGGGTTGTCATCCAGTTCAGTTCTGGATGGACTACGGGATATTAATAAATTAAATATTTATGGTTATGAATTTTAAGA
This sequence comes from Lithobates sylvaticus, assembly GCA_028564925.1. Classification (NCBI taxonomy): domain Eukaryota; kingdom Metazoa; phylum Chordata; class Amphibia; order Anura; family Ranidae; genus Lithobates; species Lithobates sylvaticus. Next base: position 158,463,045 of record CM053030.1, read on the forward strand.
TTAAAGTTTCGTGTGATTATTATTATATTGGGTAACCCCTTAATAAATGCCGTGGCCAGTTTTATGCCAAAACTTGAATTTGTGTGGTCTCTTTATTTATTTATTTAGTTATTTATATCAGTTAAGTTATAATGGTGGGTCCTTTGTGCTGTCCCATGTGTATGCTATTATTACATTTTAAGAGACACAGAAAATTACGAATCGAAAAAAAAATTACGAATGTACAAATTTTTTCGTTCAATCCATTCGAAGCACGTTAAGCAGCGCCATTGTAAGGGACACAGAAAATTACCAATTCAACAAAAAATAAAAAGTTACGAATGTACGAATTTTTTCGTTTATTTTGATTTTCGTTGTTCCTGTTTTCGTTTTTCGGATTTTCTTCTTTCGTACATTCGTTGTTTCTAATTAGTTTTTTTCGTATTTTCGTTGTTTTCAGATTCGTTCGATTCGAACGATTCGTTATTTGTTTAAATTTTTAGCGAATCGTTCGTTCCTTCGTACGATAACGAATGAACGAAAATAACGGAAAAAAAAGAAAAACTAAAAAAAACTACTAATTGCACATGTCTAGTCCTTGTTTCCTGTTGAAAAGATTATGCTGAAGTGCCTTATTTTTATATGAAGGATGTGAGTACAATGGTTGAGGAATTTTGTGTGCTGTTGAAATAAATGGTTTACTCTACTTCACTATTGGAAGCATCTCCTTTTTCCTTATATGTGGTGTGCAACTATCTAACATTCTGTCTGGATCCATCTGTGACCCATGTGGGGCTATTAAGCGAGTTGGCCGAGCATGAGAGTGCAAGGCATATACTGCTGGTGAGTGCGTTTCCTTGGGTGCGGTAGCACTGAACACAGGTGGTGTGGTGGAAGATTGTTTTTCAAGTCACTTCAAGAACTTTATTTGCTTCAAGATTTTTCATTCACTTTTCTGTCACTTTTTGAAACATTATCACTACAAGTAACAGTTTATGGACTTTTGTTTGGATTTGTTTTCCTTATTTGGACACCTGCAAGAAATATACAATCACACTTCACTTTTTGTATATAGGTGATTAATTGTGTTGTTATTTTTTTACCACTGCTTATACAGGGTGATTATTTTTCAGCACTGTCTACACAGGTTAAATATTTAGTTTATTCACAGACACTGTGATTATTAGCGCTGCTGTTTTATTCATGTAAAATCACTTTACAATATATATATATATATATATATATATATATATATATATATATATATATACTCATACAGTATCTCACAAGTGTGGCGGCAACCAGATGAGGAGACAAGTGTGTCTTGCCTACAAGCATGGTGGTGGGAGTGTCATGGTCTGCATGAGTGCTGACGGCACTGGGGAGCTACAGTACATTGAGGGAACCATGAATGCCAACATGTACTGTGACATACTGAATCAGAGCATGATCCCCTCCCTTTGGAGACTGTGCCACAGGGCAGTATTCCAACACGATAACGACTCCAAACACACTTCCAGGACGACCACTGCCTTGCTAAAGAAGCTGAGGGTAAAGGTGATGGACTGGCTAAGTATGTCTCCAGACCTAAACCCTATTGAGTATCTGTGGGGCATCCTCAAACGGAAGGTGGAGGAGCGCAAAGTCACTAACATCCACCAGCTCTGTGATGTCGTCATGGAGGAGTGGAAGAGGACTCCAGTGGCAACCTGTGAAACTCTGGTGAACTCCATGCCCAAGAGGGTTAAGGCAGTGCTGGAAAATAATGGTGGCCAAACAAAATATGACACTTTGGGCCAATTTGGACATTTTCACTTAGGGGTGTACTCACTTTTGTTGCCAGCGGTTTAGACATTAATGGATGTGTGTTGAGTTATTTATATTAATTAATTATAATTTCTTCAGTGTTGTCACATGAAAAGATATAATAAATATTTACAAAAATGTGAGGGGTGTACTCACTTTTGTGAGATACTTTATATGTGTGTGTGTGTATTTTTTTCACACTGTTTTATTTTTATCTTACTATTTTTTTTTACATACTGTGACTAGAGAAGGACAGTATCAACATTTTGTAAAATGTGATTGACTACAGCTATCACATGGTACCGGTCCGCAGTGATTGCTGCCTGTACTATGTGATCACTGTGACCAATCACAGAGATAACAATAGTACACAATGGCTATGAATGAAAGTCATTGTATACTATTTACATCTCTGATGACCTCTGATTGGTCACAGCGGTATCATTAAATCCCGGGGCTGGCCGTGTACAACTATTGTTCTTTTGCTGTGTCCAGTGGACACAATGAGTGACAGATCACACTGCTGCATGCCCCATAGGGTGCACACCTAGTGGACCTCATATGACGTCTAGCCAGGATAGTAGTGGAAGTGGTTAAGTAACATCTACCTTGACCTATGAAAATTTGGGACAGTCACTCTGCAGTATTGTAATCTTATCTCCAACATTTATCCTAGGGCAGCCCATAGAGAAGTTCATTCATCTAGTGGGTTGAACAAAAAAAGAAGACTTTATTGCTCCAGCCACACACTTTATGTGGATGGAGGAATCCTCCCCCCTGAGATATTGCATTCTGACAATGGAAAGACTTCTTTGCTGTTATACACTGATCAGTATTGAAGGGTATAGCCTGCAGCACTGATCGATTGGGGGAAATGCAGCAAATTTAGTGGTCTCTGCTGAACCAGTGACCAAATTCCGACCGTCAATACGACGACGTACAACACACTATACGGCACTATAAAAAGAAAGTAATGCTTCAGAGCATGCGTCAAATTGTTTCCCAACATGCGTAGGAATTTTGCGTGTCGGAATTGCATACACACGAACGGAATTTCAGATAGAAATACAGTGTCTTGCAAAAGTATTCATCCCCCTTGGCTTTTTACCTATTTTGTTACATTACAGCCTTTAGTTCAATGTTTTTTAATCTGAATTATATGTGATGGATCAGAACACAATAGTCTAAGTTGGTGAAGTAAAATTAGAAAAATATATACATAAAACTATTTTTCAGAAATAAAAAAATGATAATTGGCATGTGCGTATGTATTCACCCCCTTTGTTATGAAGCCCATAAAAAGCACTGGTGCAACCAATTACCTTCAGAAGTCACATAATTAGTGAAATGATGTGTCACATGATCTGTCATTACATAGACACACCTTTTTGAAAGGCCCCAGAGGCTGCAACACCTAAGCAAGAGAAACCACTAACCAAACACTGCCATGAAGACCAAGGAGCTCTCCAAACAAGTAAGGGACACTGTTGTTGAGAAGTACAAGTCAGGGTTAGGTTCATCCAAATCTTTGATGATCCCTAGGAGCACCATCAAATCTATCATAACCAAATGAAAAGAACATGGCACAACAGCAAACCTGCCAAGAGACGGACGCACACCAAAATTCATGGACCGTGCAAGGAGGGCATTAATCAGAGAGGCAGCACAGAGACCTAAGGTAACCCTGGAGGAGCTGCAGAGTTCCACAGCAGAGACTGGAGTATCTGTACATAGGACGACAATAAGCCATACGCTCCATAGAGTTGGGCTTTATGGCAAAAGAAAGCCATTATTTTCAGCAAAAAACAAAATGGCACGTTTTGAGTTTGCGAAAAGGGATGTGGAAGACTCCCAAAATGTATGGAGGAAGGTGCTCTGGTCTGATGAGACTAAAATTTTACTTTTTGGCCATCAAAGGAAACGCTATGTCTGGTGCAAACCCAACACATCACATCACCCAAAGAACACCATCCCCACAGTGAAACATGGTGGTGGCAGCATCATGCTGTGGGGATGTTTTTCAGCAGTCGGGACTGGGAAACTGGTCAGAGTGGAGGGAAAGTTGGATGGTGCTAAATACAGGGATATTCTTGAGCAAAACCTGTAGCACTCTGTGTGTGATTTGAGGCTAGGACGGAGGTTCACCTTCCAGCAGGACAATGACCTCAAACACACTGCTAAAGCAACACTTGAGTGGTTTAAGGGGAAACATGTAAATGTGTTGGAATGGCCTAGTCAAAGCCCAGACCTCAATCCAATAGAAAATCTGTGGTCAGACTTAAAGATTGCTGTTCACAAGTGCAAGCCATCCAACTTGAAGGAGCTGGAGCAGTTTTGAAAGGAGGAATGGGCAAAAATCCCAGTGGTAAGATGTGGCACGCTCATAGACACTTATCCAAAGCGACTTGGAGCTGTGAGAGCCGCAAAAGGTATTGACTTTAGGGGGGTGAATAGTTATGCACATTGACTTTTTCTGTTATTTTGTCCTATTTGTTATCTGCTTCACAATAAAAAATAAAAAAACATCTTCAAAGTTGTGGGCATGTTCTTTAAATTAAATGATGCAAAACCTCAAACAATCCATGTCAATTCCAGGTTGTGAGGCAACAAAACATGAAAAATGCCAAGGGGGGTGAATACTTTTGCAAGGCACTGTACGTGTGGAGGCAAGGTTTTTATGTCCCATTTTTCTTGCTACCCTATATATGCGTTATGCAGTAGGACAAATGTTATATGGCATTTTTTTCTTTTTAAATGTCAGTTTTTCTGCATTAGGTGTCATGTCTCTTATGCGGCGTACACACGAAGGGACTATCCCGCGGGATTATCCTCTGGACTCAAGTCCAGCGGACAATCCTCTGGACTCAAGTCCGGCGGACCAAAGTTTTAAAATTATCCGCTGGACTTGGGGTGGGGGCTTATCGGAATCTGGGAGCCCCCTTTTCTAAGGGGGCCCTCAGATCCCGGCCCCCCACCCTATGTGAATGAGTATGGGGTACGATGTACCCCTACCCATTCACCTAAGGTGTAAAATGTAAAGTACAAAAACACACACACTTGAAAAAATATTTTATTGCACTGCTCCGGGGGTCTTCTTCCGTCTTGGGGGTCTTCTCGCCGGACTCCTCCGCCATTTACCAAGCTCTTTTACCGAGCGGAGAAGTCCGGCTACCTTCTTCGTCGTCGCCGCCGTCGTCTGGGGGTCTCGATCCGCCTTCGGGGGTCTTCCGGGGTCATCCGGGGTCTCTTCTGTTCTTGCGGCGGTCGTCGTTTTCCGCGCCGCCGGCGCCTTCTTGTTCTTGTTCTTGTTCTTCTTCTTCTTCTTCCGATGTTGACCCGTCGCTCTCTCTGGCCGGAATGGCAGAGCCGCGCTGTGCTGGGACTTATATAGGGACAGGGTCACATGCTCATGTCACATGGTGACCCCGCCCCCTTGCGATGTCACAGTCCCAGCATCCTCCCAGCGACGGGTCAACATCGGAAGAAGAAGAAGAAGAACAAGAACAAGAAGGCGCCGGCGGCGCGGAAAACGACGACCGCCGCAAGAACAGAAGAGACCCCGGAAGACCCCGGAAGACCCCCCAAGGCGGATCGAGACCCCCAGACGACGGCGGCGACGACGAAGAAGGTAGCCGGACTTCTCCGCTCGGTAAAAGAGCTTGGTAAATGGCGGAGGAGTCCGGCGAGAAGACCCCCAAGACGGAAGAAGACCCCCGGAGCAGTGCAATAAAATATTTTTTCAAAAGTGTGTGTGTTTTTGTACTTTACATTTTACACCTTAGGTGAATGGGTAGGGGTACATCGTACCCCATACTCATTCACATAGGGTGGGGGGCCGGGATCTGAGGGCCCCCTTAGAAAAGGGGGCTCCCAGATTCCGATAAGCCCCCGCCCGCAGACCCCGACAACCAACGGCCAGGGTTGTCGGGAAGAGGCCCTTGTCCTCATCAACATGGGGACAAGGTGCTTTGGGGTGGGGGGGCCGCACGGCCCCCCTTTCCCCAGGGCACCCCCCATGTTGAGGGCACGCGGCCTGGTACGGCTCAGGAGGGGGGGCGCTTGTTCGTCCCCACCCCTTTCCTGGCCGGCCAGGCTGCGTGCTCGGATAAGGGTCTGAGATGGATTTGGGGGGATTTTTCGGCGTGGGGAGTCCCTTTAAATCCATGACAGGTGACGGAGCTAGCGCGCCGGCATTTACTGCCTACGCTAGCTACGTAACCTGAAGTTACGTTCTAAATGAACGGACTGCTCCGTGTGTGGGCAAGTCCGTTCATTTTCAAAAGTCCCGCAGACTTTGGCCAGCGGATTGTCCGCCGGAGAATTCCGGGCGTGTGTGGGCAAGTCCACACGCTCGGAAAGTCCGGCGAAGCCAGCTGGAAAGTCCAGAGGATTGTCTGCTGGACTAGGTCCGCCGGCAAAAGTCCGCACGTGTGTACGCGGCATTACAGATACTCAACTTTACAGGCAGATTAAGGGCATCCCCATAAAGGGTCTGGTATGAATATTAAGGAGAACCCTAGACCAAAATAAAAAAAATTGGCGTAGGCCCTTCAAGTCTGGTATGGATTTTAAGGGGAACCCCAAGCCAACATTAATAATGGCGTAGGGGTCCCTCCAAAATCCATACCAGACCCTTATCCGAGCACGCAACCTGGCACCGAGCCGCAGGAAAAGGGGGGAATGAGAGAGCCCCTCCTCCTGAACCGTACCAGGCCACATGCCCTCAACGAGAGGAGGATGTTAGCCTCTTATAGCTGAGGGCAGGGCCACCCGGTGACATAAACGAGTGACCCCACTCTCTTCTGACGTCATGTGACATCACGTAACATCAGAGGGGGCGGGCTTACCCGTTTATGTCACTGAGTGGCCCCACCCTCAGCTATATAACAGCTGTCAATGCAGAAAGCCTGCAGTCAGTAGGAGCCTCCAATGGAGTTTTTTCCAAGACCAGAGAACTGTTTGCGATTCGGCACTGCGTCGCTTTAACTGACAATTGCGCAGTCATGCGACGCGGCTCCCAAACAAAATTGACGTCCTTTTTTTCCCACAAATAGAGCTTTCTTTCGGTGGTATTTGATCACCTCTGCTGTTTTTATTTTTTGCGCTATAAACAAAAAAAAATACTGACAATTTTGAAAAAAAACGCATTATTTTTACTTTTTGCTATAATAAATATCCCCAAAAAATATATAAAAATGTTTTATTCCCTCAGTTTAGGCTGATACGTATTCTTCTACAAATTTTTGGTAAAAAAAATTGCAATAAGAGTTTATTGATTGGTTTGCGCAAAAGTTATAGGGTTTACAAAATCGGGGATAGTTATGCCATTTTTATTTAAAAAAATGTTGTATTAGTAATAGCGACGATGAGCGATTTTTATCATGACTACGACATTATGGCGGACAGATAGGACACTTTTGGTACGAGTTTGGGACCATTCACATTTATACGTGCAATTAAAAATGCATTGATTACTGTGTAAATGTGACTGGCAGTGAAGGGGTTAACCACTAGGTGGTGCTGTAGGGGTTAGGTGTGTCCTAGGGAGTGATTCTAACTGTGGGGGGAGAGGCTGTGTGTGACACAACACTGATCACCGCTCCTGATTACAGAGAGCTGTGATCAGTGACAGTGTCACTAGGCAGAATGGGGAAATGCTTGTTTACATTAGCATTTCCCTGTTATTCCTCGCGGTGCTCCTGGCGGGCGTGCACCCGCAAGCCGCCTCTTAAAGGGCAACGTACAGGTACGTGATTCTGCCTGTACGTGCCCTTCTGCCGACATATATTGGCGGGAGGCGGTCGGGAAGCGGTTGGGAAGTGGTTAATAATAATAATAAAGTCCCAAATTGTCTACTGTAATTTTTACCATTTAGATTATTTTTTTGTGAATGTGTAGGGGTACAATGTATCCGATACTCATTCACATAGGGGGGGGGGCTGGGATCTGGGGGTCCTCTTGTTAAAGGAGGCTTTCCCAGATTCTGATAAGCCCTCCGCCCTTGTCCCCACAACCACTGGGCAGGGGTTGTGGGGATGAGGCCCTTGTCCCCATCAACATGGGGACAAGGTGTTTTGGGGGGACCCCAAAGCATCCTAACCCATGTTGAGGGCATGTGGCCTGGTATGGCGCTCTCTCGTCCCCCCTTTTCCTGCGGCCTGCCAGGTTGCGTGCTCAGATGAGGGTCTGGTATGGATTTTGGGAGACCCCTACACCATTTTATTTTCTTAAATTTTGGTGCAGGGTTCCCCCAATATCCATATCAGACCCAAAGGTCCTGGTAATGGACTGGGGGGAGCCCATGCCCCTTTTTTCAATGATTTTTATCTATATTGCCGGGACCCGGAAATACATTATAGCCGCGAGCAGTTTTAAATGACATTTTTTCCTTTAGAAATGTAATTTTGCTGTGGTACTGTTATATGCGCTACTTTACAGGCAAACTAAGGACACCCCCAAGGCACGATATTTAAAGGAATATTTCATTTTTTTTGCTTCACTTTAAGCATTGTTAAAATCACTGCTCCTGAAAAAATGTCAGTTTTTAAAACTTTTTTTTGTCCCCTGGGGCAGATCCTGGGTACCCAAACACTTTTTTTATGGCAATAACTTGCATATAAGCCTTTAAAATGAGCACTTATGATTTTTCATGTTCGTGTCCCATAGACTTTAATGGTGTTCGCATGTTCATACAAATTTGTTGCCTGTTCGCAAGTTCTGGTGCGAACCGAACCAGGGGGTGTTCAGCTCATCCCTATCCCCTAGGCATGTTATTAACTTTCAAGCACTACATATCCCACAGGACCATACTGCCAACAAGCAAGGAAAAAATGTTGATTTATTTACAGAAAGGTCCGAAGAACATTCGTTTTAGGCAATAAGAGGCAGATTGGACAAATAATTTAAATTATAAATTATATGTAAAACAAAACCTCCAGGCTTGATGTATTCTGATGACCTGTAAGCGCAAAGACCATTGTAAATTCAAAATACATTCAAACACCACAAGGCTCCATTCCCGTTTGGTGTTTTGGGATCTCGGACAGAATCGCTGCGTTTCTGCCCACAATCTCAAATTGCACTACAATTGCAAAATGCATGTTCAAGTGCCATTCATTTTCAATGGCACCAAAAACGCAGTGTGGTTTTGCTGAAATTATCATGTGGTATTCGGGTCAAATGGCAACGTGTGAAGGTTGTCGCCAAAAAGGAACAGAAGCTTCTTTTGGGTGACCAGCTTTGCATGTTTTGGTTTGCCATAAATTTGGTGCAATAATCATGGTAAAATTGCACTACGTTTTAGGTGCAATTGAAAATGACTGGCACCGAACATGAGTTTTGCATTTGCAGTGCAATTTGAGATGGCAGGCAGAATCGCAGTGATTCTGCCCCAGATCCTAAAATGCCAAATGTGAATGGAGCTCAACAGAATCTAATATATGTCATTCTCTCAAACTGGTAATTTTCTTCTACAAGATTACAGAACATAAAATCAGCTGTAATTTGGAAAATACAAAACCCTGATACCTTGGTATATAAATACTTACTGACCTTCTGAGAATTGTAGTTACGCAGTCTTTGGAAGAAGGAGCCACTGTGTGTGGTGTGGGGCACAGGCATCGGGCAGTTTTAGAAGTGTTGAATGCAAAAGCACTGAAGCTAAAGTACTGTAAATGAGGAAACATTATTTTAATGACTCATCTTTTGCACTGAATGTCTATGGTGGATTTGACTTTCTTTAGAGACTGACAGAATCTTTTTCCCTATGGTAAAGTAAGTATTTTTTTTCATGATTCAGTATTTACTTCTACTTTAACTGTTCTGTTCGGTTAACTGTTTTTTTTTTGCTTTCCTCTATAAAGCCCTCAGTTGGGTGACGCTACGCTACCTCTGTAAAATAGGCATGTACTGCAGCCTGGATAGAACATCGATGTAAACAGTTGTTTCTACCTGTTTAGAGGTGTGCACTAGTAGACTGCAAAGAGACTTTGATGTTCTTGATACCAAATCTACAGAATCACAGGCTACAGTTTAGTTGTTCTGAGAATGCCCTGGTATTGGCAGCTAGAGGACTTCATACATTAGGGTGGCCTGGTGTTGAGCCCATTGAATATTTTTTTTTTAGTAGGTATAAAACAAAAATGATTTTTTTTTTTTTCAAAAAGTTGTCACTAAATGATATATTGCGCACACATGCCATAGTTATATGTGGAATTGCACCCCAAAATACATTTTGCTGCTTCTCCTGAGTATGGGGATACCACATGTGTGGGACTTTTTGGGAGCCTAGCCGCGTACGGGGCCCCGAAACCCAAGCACCGCCTTCAGGATTTCTAAGGGTGCAAATTTTTGATTTCACTCCTCACTACCTATCACCGTTTCGAAGGCCATAAAATGCCAAAATAGCACAAAAACCCCCCAAATGACCCCATTTTGGAAAGTAGACACCCCAAGCTATTTGTTGAGAGGCAGGGTGAGTATTTGACAGCTCTCATTCTCTCAGCAAATAGCTTGGGGTGTCTACTTTCCAAAATGGGGTCATTTTGGGGGGTTTTATGCCATCTGGGCATTCCATGGCCTCCGAAACTGTGATTGGCAGTGAGAAGTGAAATAAAAAAATTACACCCTTAGAAAGCCTGAAGGCGGTGATTGGTTTTTGGGGTTCCGTACGCAGCTAGGCTCCCAAAAAGTCCCACACATGTGGTATCCCCGTCATTTTGGGGTGTATTTCCAAATGCCCCAATCTCTTGGGACAAAAAAAAAAAATATTTAATGGGCTCAACATTATGTCACACGTCACCCCAACACTTGAAGATAAAGCCCTTTCTGACACTTTTTGTTTACATGAAAACATATTTTTTTTTTGCAAGAAAAATAAATGTTAAAGCAATACAATTAAAATGGTGGGTGTTGCATTTTTTTTGACACAGTATTTGCGCAGCGATTTTTCAAAATTATTTTCCAAATTTTTGATGAAATAAAAAATATGTGTTATGGCCACATGCTTTAAAATTGCGCACAAACACGCAGTGGCGACAAAACTACATACATTTTTAAAAGCCTTTAAAAGCCTTTACATGATACCACATTAGATTCACGGAGGAGGTCTACTGCTAAAATTACTGCCCTCGATCTGACCTTCGCGGTGATACCTCACATGCATGGTGCAATTGCTGTTTACATATGACGCCGCCAGACCAACGCTTGTGTACGCCTTTGCGCAAGAGCAGGGGGGGCAGGGGTGCTTTTTTTTTTTTTTTTTTTTTGTTTTTTTTTTTATTTATTTAGCTTTTTTATTTTATTTTTAAACTGTTCCTTCCATTTTTTTTCTTTGTTATGATTTTTATTGTTATCTCAGGGAATGTAAATATCCCCTATGATAGCAATAGGCAGTGACAGGTACTCTTTTTTTGAAAAATTGGGGTCTATTAGACCCTAGATCTTTCCTCTGCCCTCAAAGCATCTGACCACACCAGATTGGTGTGATAAAATGCTTTCCCAATTTCCCAATGGCGCGGTTTATATCCGGGAGGGGGGACATTCCCTCCCACTGCTTGTAAAAGCAGTCTAGAGGCTAATTACCCGCTAGAATTGCTTTTACATGAAAGCCGATCACTGGCTGAAAAGAATGATACCAAGATGATACCTAAACCTGCAGGCATCATTCTGGTATAACCATTCAAAGTCCAGCAACATACTGGACATTGTAATCTTTTTTTTTTCATGTGGACTTTGTGTGTTTTGTAAGTGACAGTGATGAATCGATACTGCACTTGGGTGGGCTGGGCTGGGCGGAGGGGGAAAACGCAGGTGCTAGCAGGTATCTGGGCTGATCCCGCTAACAATGCGTTTTTTTTTTTGGAACCCTACTGCTGGGACGCTAGTATAAATATCTGTTCAGATACTGTGCCACTAAGGGAGGTGTATGAAACATAACAAATACAAAAAAAAACTGGTTACCTAGCGACACTAATGCAGCGATCAGAAAAAACGATCGCTTATGACACTGGCAAAAGGGGGTGAAAGGGTTAACTAGGGGCCACACAGCTTTTATTAAATAAAAACATTTAGGTTGTATATGGGGGTACCTGAACAAAAAAAAAAAAAAAAATGGTTACCTAGCGACACTAATGCAGCGATCAGAAAACCGATCGCTTAGTGACACTGGCAAAAGGGGGGTAAGGGGTTAACTAGGGGCAATACACACGTTTTTGTACAACCGTTAAAACGTGCCCTGCATACACACGTTTTTGTACAACCGTTAAAATCCCTGCAATGCCATATTCTGTTGAATTCCCATACTGGCCACCAGCCATTCACAACTATCTTGATGGGTACACATCAGTCATTTTACACCATGTTTCACCTAGAACAAACCTTAGTAATTACCATATTTATTGGTGTATAACACACACTTTTTCCCCCTTAAAATAGGGGGGAAATCGTGTGTGCATGTTATACGCCGATATTGGCTGCCACCGAGGGGAAGGAGGGGACGAGCGACACCGAAATGGACAGAGCCGGATCTCTTGTGTACTCGGCTCTGCTTGCAGTCATTCTCATTCTCAGTCCCACCATATGGTACTTCCTTCATGAACATCACATAATCAGCCCTCAAAAATTTCACTCGCCTGCTTGCATTTTGCGAGTGGATTTTGAGGGCTGACGAGCTATGGCTGCCTGGGAGCGGGGGGGGGGGGCAAGCACCACCGGCAAGCGGGTTGAAAAGAGAGGATACAGCTTTCATTTCAATAGCTGTGTGTTCCCCGCCACATGCCGTCAAATACAGCCCCTCTTCTTTGTCCGGGCACTTTGATAGACAGATCACCCGTCCAATCCTGGATGGGTAATCTGTCTATCAAAGTTTCCCGGACAAGGTGGAGGGGCTGTATTTGATGCCGCACGTGTTATGTTCCCAACGATCTGATCATTTGGGCGGCGGCTCTCCTCGCTCTTCCCCTGCACAGGTCGGCTGCATTGGGGACAGGCTGCATTGGCCGTCACAGGCTGCATTGGTGGGCACAAGCTGCATTGGTGGACACGGGCAGGCTGCATTGGTAGACACAGCAGGCTGCAATGTTGGGAATGGATAAAGTTGTTAATATTTATTTTTATCTCTTAATTCTGCATAAAACATTTAAGTGTCATTTCATGAGATAATTTATGGAGGGCATGTTCAGGGGCAGGCAGGGTAGGGGTTGGGCGGGGCAACTGGTTGCGAGTAACCTTTGAGGCCTGGCTAGTAGCTTAGGACTTGAAATTTTGAGCCCTGACATAATCATGGTTAAATAAGGTTAAATCACGGTCCAAACATTACAATCAATCTTACTTTTTTGTCACCATCACGGACAAAATTATAACATGCCAAACAAGAACCCATCCTCTTCCCATAACTCAATTCTCAAAATGTATGCACCTCTAATAATCACCATAACTATAACTATAACTTAACAATAGGCCAAATTGCTCACCTTGCAGTTCGTATCTCCTCAAAGTCTCATTAAGTTATAACCTGCTCTCTATTTGGTAACCCTAACTGTCCCCCACCCATTCTAAACCTTTTTCTTGTCTTCAAGCCCACCCTGTCTTATGGCCTTTCTTCAATATGTTCAGGGCAGCCCTCAAATAAATTACAATAACAAACATTGAGGCTGCGTTTGCACTATGCTGCTATGTTTTCAGTAATATGGCAAAACATTTGACACACTTGGTACCAGTATTTCTCAACAAAACATGTGAAATTAATGGCAAATTGTGCATTGCCAAATGTGCCTGGCTTGGTGCCAAAATTTGGCACATGAGCTTGTTTGGCACATTCAGCTGAATGGGCTGCCCACAAAAATGCACAAAAATGCAAGCAATGCAACTCGCGTTCTCGCTGAATGGAGCGTAATGGAATGACTCTAATCATATCTTGTTTTAAACCCTCAAGCCCACTTAATTTAGACATTTAGTCATTAAACTAATGGGCGTGCTTTGCTAGGTCTAATTACAAGTTGATTGCAGTAGAGTACAATATTACAGTTCTTGTGTGTTTGTTCCATGAAAAATATTGCAAATAAAAATAGTTTAAATATCAGATGAGGTCTTTTTGCTTAAAGGCATTTTGTTGCATGTCAGAATTAGAAAGATATGCTGCAGATTGTATTGCTGACAACATGTAGTGCTTGTTGATGAGTCCTGGGGGAAAAGGCAAGAGCTGATTGATTTCTGTTTGAGCATTTTGAAAGAATGATTTCACTTGAATCATGTAAAGCGTTTCCAGCAGCACTAGGAAAAAAGATGTGACTTGAACTGTTAGACATTTCCACACAGTAAGCAAACAATTATTATTTAACCTCTCTGCACCAATAACTGTTACAGCATCAAATTAAAGGAGAACCCTGGCTTCGACAAAAGCTTTAGCTATATAGAGTTGACCCCTAAATATGTATTTTTTTAATTAAAATAAGTTATCTAATAACAACATAACAAGGCATCAAAGAAAATGTCAAGTGGATTATTTCTCCAGCATTTGCCAAAAATAAAATATCAGTTTTGGTTGGACAACCCCATTTAATACCACGAGGAGTCAGTGTTGGTCCTAATAAGTCTGTGACCTTCTGACACTACGTCATCATAACTGACCCATGATGCTTGGGAAGTAATCTTCTGACTTATGTTCCTGGTTCACATTTTTTTAGCTTCCTATGTTACATACTGAGAACAAATGATAACACTTTGATTACCATTTGGGGACCCCATAAATAGTTTGGATTTGTTTATCTAAGGTAACTGAATATTGTCCACATTTGCAGAGTTTTTCTTTTTTATGACTTGTACTGATTTTCTTTTTTTTTTTTTTTTTTCGTTACAGCTTTGTTAAGACAAAATCTTTATTTGAATGGTTTATAGCCAATTACTAAAAAAGCAAAAATAACTTTTGACCTATTATCCCTTTCAATGTTTGCAGTTAATATTCTATTAATCTATACAAAGATGACAACCACTCCAATTTATAACTAGCTTTAAAAGCAAGGTGCACATGGAAGGGCTTTTCACAGCACAAAATAAAACAAAAGTATTTCCAGTACACTTGACAGCTAGCCCACAACCCCCCCCCCCCCCCCCCTCCCCTGGCAAAAAACATAATGACACTATCTAACAATTTGCGTTAATAGCAGAGGTTTAGTTGCACAACATTACTCTACTAAGGGTAACTATTAATTTCTACTACTGTATGTTCACAAGTTCAAGTTTGACAGCTGATTGTGTAACAAACTGATAAAATACTGCCCCCGCCCAGAAGATACCAGCCCATCATTAGGCTAGCATCAAGGTAACAGCCCCCTGCCACATTAATACTGACTTGTATGGTCTTTAGCACATGACAAGAGAAGCAACCCTATAAAGGTTCTCCTCCTGAAAACAGCTGCCAAGGGATGGAAGGGAATGGGCTCTTCTGCACCACTGGTGCCTCATTAGATGATGTAAGGATTGGTAAATATGCAGTATATATGTAACGTATCTGCTTTCCATTGGGAATACGATTATAAAAGATCTTATTTAAGTTTTTAAAGTGGTATTTAAGCTTGTGCCTACCCTGTGCAGTGGTTTTGCACAGAGCAGCTCCAATGCTCTTCTTTTCAGGTCCCCGCTCTTCCCCCTTGAGCAGTGCCCCCAGAGAAAACCACTTGCCCTGGGGGCACCGCTGCATGCTTGCTTCCGAGCTGCTGCTCTATGTGTCCATAAGACACCTAGAGCTGTGGCTTGATCCCGGCCCACTGCTCACTCCTCTTTGGCTCACTGGATGTGATTGACAGCAGTGGGTGCCAATGGACCCTCGCCGCTGTCTCAGCCAATGAGGAGGGAGAGTCACTATACAGCCAAGGCTATCTTGAACACTGCTGAGAGGGCTCAGGTAAAAATTTGGGAGGTTGTGGGGCACACAGAAGGTTTTTTACCTGCATGCATTCTATGAAAAAAAAATGTCAGCCTTTAGAACCAATTTAAGTCCATTATCATTATTCTCTTGCAACCAAATATTTTTTCTGGAAATAAAAGGCAAGACTGCAAGCGTGAAACAATGTATTGCCTATACTTTGTGTGAAAGGTAACTTTCCAATGTCATAAATAAAGTCTGCATTTTCTTACCAAGAACAGGGAATATAAAAATTTGCAGGTAAACAAGAGGGAATCTGTTCTCTACTAAAGTGAATCATGTCAGTATATTTATTGTCTATTGATCTGTAGTCTTATTGCTGCAGAATCAGAATATGCACCGCCAGCCAACAGAGCGCAGCACAATGTGTTCTGCTACAATATGAGTTCAAGAAGACTTATTGGTTGCTCTCATCTTTGTCTTTTTTCAGGTGATATGCGGAGCATTTACAAATGACAGCTGTCTAATCTGTTCTAAAAGAAAAACATTTCTAGTACTTATACCTGGGCTTTTATGAGATTTTAAAACAAAGGAAAACTGACATTCAAAATGTTGTCACATAACAATACACATATACTAACCTGACTTATAAGGCAATTGTTTGTTAAAAGATACAGTAAAACACTTAAAAAAATTTGTAAAAAAGATTCCTGCAATAGAAGACTTTTCTCATTGGTAGACGGTGCGTTCTTACTTTTCTGTCTTCAAGGCCTAAGCTTTTTCTACACAGTCTTTACAATATTTGAAACTTTTAAAGGTAAACATCCAGCCTAAAATCAGACATCACAAAATGTGTGCTAATCCCTTAATTTGTTAGAAAAATCTTCGTTGTGCCCCTGCCTGATTTAGTTTTGCTTTGATTTTGGGGACCAACTTTTTATGACTTTGTAACAAGATCCTGTAAACAATTTCAAAGTCCAATTAGGCTAACTTTGTAATGGGGGGGGGGGCTGGGGGGGATTAACTTTCTGTCGAAGTGCAACATGGGTCAAAAACAAGGTACCTTCAAAGAGCAGTTCACATTTCGAGGCACTGCACATTTCATCTTTTCAGTTCTTTTCACTTCAGGGCCACCTGAGATATGTCACCTGAACACCTGGCTCTCCTCACTACACAGGCCCCTGGGGAGAGCTCTCATCCAGGTGCGTCAGAGTGTCTTTACAGGAATCCTTGCTAGGGCTCCCCATGTTCCCTGCACAGGGGCCCAAAGTTCCTACTCATCTGGGGTGGTGCCAGTGGGTGTGCAGATAATCATCCACACTATAAACACCCCCCCCCCCATGTACAATGGGCAGAATACAGCTTGGCAGAGCCAGATTAACCAGTGATACTAATTAGCCCCAGGTGTCTATCCTCTTACCACCACACACAGGTTCATTCTTCTACCAAAAGAATGAATGAATGTACAGATAAAGTTGTAATTTCTTAAGAAAGTTGAATTATTAAACTAAACAAAGTAAACTTGACATAAATCGACATCAAACAAAAGTAACTGTTTCTTCACAGTGACAGACACTGAACTTCTCAAAATACTAAAATTTCAAGCAATAAAAGCTAATGTTCACATAGCAAGTTTCTCTCCACATACTTTGCCCCATGAGGAACTTCCTGTCCCATCTTCAATGGGATGCAGTCCCAATTCTCCCCCGATAGCTATTGCACAGACCAGCACTATAAAAATTCACATGGTGGCTATAAGCTGTGTGCTCAATATGAGAAGAAATCCAGCTTAGCTTATCCTGGTGTCCCAACTGAACAAAGGCTCCATCAGTGCTTAAAGGCTAAGTTCACCTTTCCCAGAAAATAGTACATGCAGTTAAAGGGCCCTGGTATATATTAAAAAACTGCACATCTTTGGAAAATGTTCATTAACTTTGTCATATCTGTAGGCCATTTGGGCCCCCCACTCATAACTCTGGTAGAAAAAAATCCCAGTTAGCAATCCCCACATCCTACCTTGATGTTAGGATATGAAAACCGTTTGTGAAAGCCAATATGTTTTGAACCAAAGCAACAAGGCAGTCCTGTTCTAAAGTCAACACAAAATGTGGGATTTTCTTTCAATTTGGATGGACAGTTAACAGGACAAATAAAAGACAAATCTCCCTAATGGGGAAAAGACGGCACTAAAAACATGATAAGTGTTCTAAATTCTCTTCACTCTATTACTCTTCAATCTAAAACATAAAAAGGTTTTTATTTTAGTTATACTTTAATGAGCTGCATACAAAGCTGCATATTGTTTATACCTACTGGGGCCCTTATGCTGAGGGCACGCGGCCTGGTACGGCTCAAGAGGGGGGGCGCTCGCTCGTCCCCACCCCCTTTCCTGACTGGCTGGGCTGAGTGCTCGGATAAGGGTCTGGTATCGATTTTGGGGGGGACCCCCACGCCGATTTTTTCGGCGTAGGGGCTTCCCCTTAAAATCCATACCATGCAACGGGGCCCGCAAGGTGTCAATCTCTCCAATAAAAGCGGCGAGATTGACTTCCTTTTCTAGTCCCGTCGTAACTCATCACGTTCTAAATGAACGAACTTTGATCCCTGTGTTGGAAAGTCTGTTCATTTGGAAGTCCGTCGGAACTCCGCCGGAATTCCGGCGGGGACTCCGTCGGACCTAGTCTGCCTGAAAGTCCGGTCATGTGTGGACAAGTCCGTTTATTCGGAAGGTCCGTCGGAATTCCGCCGGAATTCCGGCGGGAACTCCGTCGGACCTAGTCTGCTGGAAAGTCCGGTCGTGTGTACAGGACATTAGAGTGCATATGCTATTCTCTAGGAAAGGTGAACTTAACCTTTAAATACCCCTATGTAAACAAGAGTGACAGGGAATGCTGCATTTGGGCCGGATTATCTCTGTGATGCTAAAGACAATTTGCAGCTTATCCAAACAACTTCTTCAGTTCTCATGATTGTCAGAAACATTCCCCAGCATTTATAGCCACATAATGTAGGTAATTTGGTCATATTATTTCAATAACCACGGGATGTGTTAAGGCTGATTTAATTGTCCAAGAACAGTACGGAAGGTTTGAAAGTTTCTGTAAACACCCGTTCTAATTGCTAAATTCAATCTTATGGTGTCAGGAAGTCTGCAACAGGTGTTCATCTTATGATTTGCAGGTGAAGGTGTGGGTTGATACAAGATTCTGGATATTCTCATATCAAAGTCTCATATCAAAATGGAAGGCTTTTATAGAAAAAAAAAAATGCTAGCAGGTGGATCTGTATAGCAAAATAGGCACTGTGAGAGGTATTTATCAAAACTGGAGAAACTGTGTGTGGCCTCCAATCAGCGTCTCGTCTAGCTTTCATTTCCAAAGCTTTACTGAACAAGCTAAAGAAAGGAGATGATTTATTTCCATGAGAAGCTGCTTCAGATTCTAGTTGCTCCAGTTTTGATAAATCCTCCCCCTATTGGTTGGCCCGGCAACATTTTTTTTCTTAATTGTACCTGAAGTAGCATATTTGCAACACAGTATACAATCTTGGCATGCTGTGGGTGCCAGGACAAAGCAACTCCAGTGCTTTTGGGCCTAAGTTAAGTCATCCCTGACCACAAATTAAGACAACTGAAGGTTCCAGACCCATAAGAAGACTGTGCAGCAGTAGCAGAGCCACAAGGGGGACACATGAACTTGGAAGAGGGCACTTTGAGAGCTGTGCATGCTTGCACATTATGGAAAGAGTCCCGGGGCCTTAAATGTGCTAGGTTCTGCTTTAATATGCAGGTTTTGCTTATGAAAGATTTATAACTGCCCACACAATTTGTTTAACTTGTTCTAAAGTTCTAAAGGCAAACTTTAAGCTTTGGTAATCAGATTTGACAGTTGTTGCTCTGACAGCTGCCTGAGTTGATTTTGATAGCACAGCTTCAAAATAACTATAAACGCCCACCCACACTATGCAAGTCTGCAGGACCTTAGCTGGCTCTCTAATGCCGTGTACACATGACCGGACTTTCCGGCAGACTAGGTCCGACGTTTTTTCTGACGGACTTTCGGCAGACTTCCGACGGACTTTCCAAACGAATGGACTTGGACACACACAATCACACCAAAGTCTGACGGATTCAAACGTGATGACGTACGACCAGACTAGAGTAAGGAAGTTCATAGCCAGTAGCCAATAGCTGTCCTAGCGTTGGTTTTCGTCCGTCGGACTAGCATACAGACGAGTGGATTTCTCGATAGGAACTGGTTCCGGTGGAAAAATTTGAAACATGTTCTATTTCTAAAGTCCGTCTGATTTTTCGACAGCAAAGGTCCGATGAAGCCCACACATGATCGAATTGTCCGACAAATTCGTTCCATCGGACCTTTGCTATTGAAAAGTCCGGTCATGTGTACACGGCATAATACTCAGAAAGTAAACCTGAATAAGAAGAAAATGGTAATTGTTTTAAAGCTTCAGCACAACAAGTGTTAAATGCTTGTTTAGTCCAGGAGAAAAGAAAAATAAGATATACTTACCTTTTCTCTCTCTATCACAGCAGCCAATACTCTCCTCCTGTCTCTGAAACTGCATGTTTGTGGTCAGGCCTTCAGGGTCCTCATTTACAATGCAGGATAATGTACATAATGATGTCAGAGTGCCTGTGATTGATAGCAATAAAAGTAAGAAATAAACAGTCACCTGACTGCTTTGTTTCCTTCCCAAATAAAGATGCGAATGAGCTATCTTTCAATCACTGCCTACCTCTTCTACCCTGCTAACCTGACAGAGGTTTATAAGTGGCAGCTGAACAAGCAGCAACCACTTACACCCTTATTTAGCTTTACGTATTGTGTCTTAGCCTGAGAATTTGCCTGTATGTCAGGGTGCAGTGGTCATCCGATGGAAGACAGTTTTCCTACCAATTGACTGACCTCACAAACCTTCCCCCAGCTTTTGAAAAAATAAAAAACACTACTGCTGCCTACCCACATCCGTTTAAGTGGATGTTATTGCTGGGAGCCAATAGCAGCTTCCCAATCACATGATTGCTGTGATTGGCTGTCACAGTAGTCACATGATCAGGAGCCTGACCTGCTGGTTCTCAATTGCAGACGGTGACTGTGAGCTGTCGGTGACAGCTCTGTCAGTGTGAAGTATAAGCATGGGAGCATGATTTTAGCTCACTTTCAGCACAGAACATTGGAGCCACATGGATGCTTTTGTGAAGTGGCTGGGCGTTAAAGCTCACATGCACTGCCACCATATATATACATTACACAGTTGACAAGAGGTTAACTATAGGACTCTGTTATTTAACACTGCAGTTCACTGTTAACAATTGGCAGGAAGTCAGGCATTTGGCAGGAAAACAACTTTCAAGCTCTAGATGACCTTTAATACCTGAAACTGAAATGTCAAACTCGGACAAGCTAAAAAACACTAACTCAGGGTGAAAATAACTATACCATAATGAAGCCTGCACAGTTAAAAAAAATCTAAGGCCTATATACAGAAATACTTGACAAGTCTAGTTCTTTTTAACCACTTCAGCCCTGGAAGGATTTGCCCCCTTAATGACCAGGCCATTTTTTGCAATACGGCACTGCATTGTTTTAACTGACAATTGCGCGGTCGTACAACGCTGTACACAGAATTTACATCCTTTTTTCCCCACACAAATAGAGCTTTCTATTGGTGGTATTTGATCACATCTGCGGTTTTTATTTTTTGCACTATAAAAAAAAAAAGAGCAACAAGTTTGAAAAAAAAGCAATATTTTTTACTTTATGCTATAATAAATATAAAAAAAAATCATCCTCAGTTTAGGCTGATATATATTCCACTACATATTTTTGGTAAAAAAAATCACAATAAGCATATATTGATTGGTTTGCCCCAAAATTATAGCGTCTACAAAATAGGGGCTATATTTATGGCATTTTTATTATATATATCTTTTTAAATAGTAATGTCGGCGAGCTGCGATTTTTATCGGTACTGCGACATTGCGGCGGACAGATCGGACAATTTTGACACATTTTTGGGACCGTTGACATTTATACAGAGTTCAGTGCTATAAAAAATGCACTGATTACTGTGCAAATGTCACTGGCAGGGAGGGGTTAACACTAGGGGCAATCAAGGGGTTAATTGTGTTCCCTCGTGTGTGTTTCTAACTGTGGAGGGATGTGACTGACTAGAGGAGGAGCCAGATCGCTATTCCTAGCTAGTAGGAACAGACGATCTGTGTCTCCTCTCCTGATAGATTTACACACACCCATTCTGGTTCTCGTGCCCATGATCATGCGTGGCCGGTTGACATCGCGCTCCAGCCAAACGCATTGGGTCCCCGGCCATGCAGCGGGCATGCGCGCGCGCCTACTATAGCTGTTTAAAGGGCCGACTTACAGCTACGGCGATTTGCACAGGAAAGCTGACCGGCCACCATAGAATGACGGTGGCTGGTCGGCTAGTGGTTAAACAAAACTGAAGAATGATGACTTTAACAATTTCCATTACCAAGTTCAAAATGTTAACCTACCTTTTCCTCTTGCATGTAAACATAAGGGTCTATTTTTAAAGCAGTAAATCTGACATTCACCAAATATTTAGCGCACGTGAATGTCCCTAGTTGAAGTGTATTAAATGACATTAATTGATTCACCATCAGTGAATACTTGGTAAAAGTCACTTTCCCTGCTTTATAAATATACCCTATAGTGTTACCTACATAATCCACCCATCAGCCATTTTAACCACTTCAGCCCCGGACCAATTGGCAGCCAAAGGACCAGGCCCCTTTTTGCGATTCGGCACTGCGTCGTTTTAACTGACAATTGCGCGGTCGTGCGACGTGGCTCCCAAACAAAATTGGCGTCCTTTTTTTCCCACAAATAGAGCTTTCTTTTGGTGGTATTTGATCGCCCCTGCGGTTTTTATTTTTTGCGCTATAAACAAAAATAGAGCGACAATTTTGAAAAAAATGCAATATTTTTTACTTTTTGCTATAATAAATATCCCCAAAAAATATATAAAAAAACTTTTTTTTTCCTCAGTTTCGGCCGATACGTATTCTTCTACATATTTTTGGTAAAAAAAATCGCAATTAGTGATTATTGATTGGTTTGCGCAAAAGTTATAGCGTTTACAAAATAGGGGATAGTTTTATAGCATTTTTATTAATATTTTTTTTTTTTACTAGTAATGGCGGCGATTTTTATTGTGACTGTGACATTATGGCGGACACATCGGACATTTTTGACACATTTTTGGGACATTTGTTATTTATATAGAAATCAGTGCTATTTAAATAGCAATGATTCCTATGTAAATGACAGTTGTAGTGAAGGGGTTAACCACTAGGGGGCGGGGAGGAGTCAGTGTGACGTGTTGTGTTCATTTTACTGTAGGGGGGGCGTGGCTGTACGTGTGACATCATTGATCGGCGTTCCCGATGACAGGGAACCGCCGATCACTGACAGTCAGTGTAGGAAGCGCGGGGAGAGGTTTGTTTACACAAACCTCTCCCCGTTCTTCAGCTCCGTAACCCGATCGCGGGACACCAGCGGCGATCGGGTCCGCTGGTCCCGCGGCCGGGGTCACGGAGCTCCCGACCGGGTTGCGAGCGCGCCGCTAGCGGCGCGCGCGCGCGACCCACAGGCAGGCACATGCACGATCACGTACAGGTACGTGATTCTGCCTGCCCGTGCCATTTTGCCGACGTATATCGTCGTTAGGCAGTCGGGAAGCGGTTAAAAGATGCTGCTTTTTTTCTCACAAACTATGCAGCATGAGCAGATGAACAGTTCCCCCATGACAAAAGTCATCAGCAAGTCCTCAATTCCATTTCTACTTTCACCCTGATTACTGACATACAGGGGTTTATTTACTAAAACTGGACAGTGCAAAATCTGATGCAACTCTGCATAGAAACCAATCAGCTTCCAGGTTTTTTTGCCAAATCTTAATTGAATAAGCTGAGTTTAGAAGCTGATTGGCAACCATGCATAGCTGCGCCAGATTCTGAGTGCACTAGGTTTAGTACATCTACCCCACAATGTGTAGAGAGCAGTGACACATGACTCTCTTAGGATAGACTTAAAGTGGTTGTAAACCCCCCTGACCTATTTTTTACATATAGGTAAGCCTATAATAAGACTTACCTGTATGTACTGAAAATATCTCCCAAACGTGCACCATTTAGGAGATAATTCATGACAGTGCACCGATGATGTCACGGGTGCAAGCGCCGTGAAGTAACGACCCTCCGTGCCGTTTCTTCCCCATCGTGTGCCATGACTGGCGGCTCCCGTGCACATGCACGGGAGTGACGTCACGTGACTTTGGCCAGTCACAGAGCCGGAGCCCGTGGCCCCAGAAGGAAGAGGGGCAAAGATGGATGCTTCCACCAGCCGGGACATCGTGGGCTTCCTTTGCTGGTAAGTGTCACATAATGGGCTGTTAAGTGATGCATACTATCCCGTTATGCTTTTATTTTGCAGGGGAATAAAGAGGAAGTAAAACCCATCAGGTTTACTTCCTTTTTAATGTTTAGGCTGTGACTGACAATCTTCACTTCACCTTCTATTCTGTACAAGATGGTAATGTCCAATCGGTTAGAGCTGGTTTTCAGAGGACAGACTGAAGCACACCTTTTTTTCACTGAATATACATGAGTGAGTTGTTTTTAGGCTGAAAAGTTTATATTTGACATTGCCAACATACCAAAACAGAAGTGGGTGAGTTGTTTAAGGGCTCTTTCACACGGGGCGGATCAGTGCAGATCCGCCCCGTGGATATCCGCTTGCTCAGCGGGGATCGCCGGAGCAATCTCCGCTGAGCAGGAAGATGACAGGTCCGTCTCTGCATTCGGCACGGAGGGTCGTTACTTCACGGCGCTTGCACCCGTGACATCATCGGTGCACTGTCATGAATTATCTCCTAAATGGTGCACGTTTGGGAGATATTTTCAGTACATACAGGTAAGTCTTATTATAGGCTTACCTATATGTAAAAAATAGGTCAGGGGGGTTTACAACCACTTTAAGTCTATCCTAAGAGAGTCATGTGTCACTGCTCTCTACACATTGTGGGGTAGATGTACTAAACCTAGTGCACTCAGAATCTGGCGCAGCTATGCATGGTTGCCAATCAGCTTCTAAACTCAGCTTATTCAATTAAGATTTGGCAAAAAAACCTGGAAGCTGATTGGTTTCTATGCAGAGTTGCATCAGATTTTGCACTGTCCAGTTTTAGTAAATAAACCCCTGTATGTCAGTAATCAGGGTGAAAGTAGAGTGGCGCCTCTCCCCCGTAGAGTCCGTCGTCATCCGCTCTGCAGACGGATGAAAAAATAGGGTTTTCCTCCGTCTGCAGAAACGGACCATAGCGGGCAGGGACGAGATCGGGTGTCAGCGGATGCTCATCCGCTGACACTCACTATCCCATAGGGATACATGTATGTCAGTTTTTCTTACGAAAATGGATGGATGAAAAACGGACATACAGTCCGTGTGAAAGAGCCCTAAGTTGGGTATTGAGAGTGACTATCATAACTGAAACCTCAAATCATTTATATTCAAACACTCACTTAGATTCCAAGGTGGTTGAGTTGTATGAGGGAATGATGTGTAAATAGAGGATGTGATGGTGTGACTTATAGGAATGGTTTCAATGTGTAGTTTTATCCATATAGTTTAAATAAAATGTGCATATCTTTGTGTTTTAGTGGATCCATCAAAAGTCAAATTCCTTCTAATACTTCTATAAGTTTATATTTGGCAACTGTTGTAAATTTTGTAAAGGAATTGGTTGTTTTAAATAAGAAATCCCATTAGAATAAAATCTGCAGGTCTATTGACCCTTGTTTAAATACTTATTCTTTGGTTAAGAGAAATGCTGAACAATTCTTCAATCTTCAGTAATTCACATCTTTCTGGCTTCTATTACTGGCTGTCAGCTCCTCTCTTTGATGCCAAATTTCTGGGCATTCCCTTTGTGAAGCAGAGCTCAGTTGTTACCAACCCATCTGCTGTGAACATGTATGTAAGAAAGTTCTGTGTATTTAGAGTGACTGTAGAACAGTGTACAATGAAAAAGAACTTTATTAATGCTGTCTGATTGCATTTCCATACTCTGTCTTCTTCAGCTTCCATCCACTCTGTCTTCTCTATCTACCCCACTCTGTCCTCTCCAGCAGCATCAAAAAATGCAATGACATGGCTTCAGGACTAAGTAGCGACAGGTTGCAGGTACTCTGCTTTCTGAGATCTGGCTGCACACTGCTGTTCTACCTCCCTGTTGGCATGTAGTGATGGACGAACATCTGACGGGACGGTTCGCGAACGCGATCCTGCGGGCGCGCACGAATGTTTGCGAACCGCAGGTTTGCGGCGGGTCCCATTCATTTTAATGGCAGGTGAACATTAAAAACCTCCAGGTCATATTTGCAGCCACAAAATACTTACTAGCTGTGCACACATAGTCCCACAACATAGACACTGACATACCAGAAGTATTAAGCGAATCTGGGATCGACAACGACAAGCATTCTTTTTTTATCTGTGAAATTTCGTCAAGGCCATGGAGGAGAGGCAAGGCCAGGCCAGGCTATGAAGGGGGTGCAGGAGATGATCCTGCTTTAGGAAAAGTTGCCATTATTCTTTTTTTTTTTATAAGTTATTGTAGCGGGTATCCCAAATTTATCGGAAATGTCTTGTGATGGATCAGAAAATAATTCCTGTGACTCAAGCGGAGGGTATGTGGAGGTGTTGGTGTTAGTGTCTTTGGGGGTGCACACAGCAAAGATTGAAGAAGGTGCAGATAGAGAGGATGAGGAGGGTGCAGAAGAGTAAGGCTGAGTGAGCCACTCAACCAAGTCTGGTGCATCCTTTGACGTAATCGAACGCACCTTCTGCAACTTCCCACTTTGGCTCAAACCTGGTGCTCCTGCCCTACCCCTACCACCCCTGCGGAAGGGCCTGCCTCTTCCTCTGCCTGTCATTTTTTAAATGACCCTGTGACAAAAGTCTCTAGAAAAGTGCAGTATATGTGGAAAAAGGTATATAACACCCCGCTTCAATCTGTCGTTTTGGGGGCCACTGGTCTATCACACCAGTTATAATACTTTTTTCTAATTTCGTTTGTCACTCTTTGTAGTATCGCTGCAGAACAGCTCTGCAGTCACAATGCTGCACAGTAGAAATGCACTATACTATGCTTTCTATATTTGAAAGTATTTTATACGTGTATTACACCCCTATATACTGCACACCAAATAGTACACCTATACCAGTCCTTAAAGGACTTTTGTGGACCTATATTCGTTAGCGATTTGTGTTGCTACAGTCTGTCCCTGCGTCACACAGCAACCTCTCCCTACACTGACAAAAGAGCTGCAGAACCGCTCAGCAGTCACAATGCTGCACAGTAGAAATGCACTATAATATGCTTTCTATATTTGAAAGTATATTATAAGTGTATTACACCCCTATATACTGTACACCTATACCAGTCCTTAAAGGACTTTTGTGGACCTAATAGCTAGTGATTACAGACTGTCCCTGCTCCACACAGCAACCTCTCCCTACACTGACAAAAGACAGCTGCAGAATCGCTCAGCACTGCAGTCACAATGCTGCACAATAGAAATGAACTATAATATGCTTTCTATATTTGAAAGTATATTATAAGTGTATTACACCCCTATGTACTGTACACCTAAACCAGTCCTTAAAAGGACTTTTGTGGACCTAATAGCTAGCGATTACAGACTGTCCCTGCTCCACACAGCATCCTCTCCCTACACTGACAAAAGACAGAATGTAAAATGGCAGCCAGATCAGGTCTATTTATAAGGTAGGGGGCATGTCCATGTGCTGAAATGTCTCAATTGGCTGTCCTGTACCACATGATGGATGTGTCATGGGTCAAAGTTCTTCACAATGTAAAAAAATATGGTGGCCACGAACAACGCCATATGTCCGCCGGTTTGGCGAATAGCGAACAAGCAAAGTTCGCCGCGAACCGCAAGGCCATCTCTATTGACATGCCCCCTCCCTCAGGCAGCTCTGCCTTCCTCCTCATACCACAAGGGAAACTGGCTGCATACTGCTGTTTACTCCCATTGGCTGAAACTACTCCCTGGCAGACATGCCCCCTCCCTCTGGCCATGAGTGCTCTGGTTTCTTCCCCATAGCACTTGTGAAAGCTTGCTACACCCACTGACTGACATACAACCTCCCCCTTGCAGATACATCTCCTCCTGATTTTATTGTGACTGTGTTTGTCTCAGACAATCTCCTGGTGCCCAAAACCAGTGCGGTCAGTCACCACTCATTTAGCATTTCTCTCCTGCTAAGCTGCATGGTTGGACGTCGGTAGAAGGAAGGGGTGCACTGTCAACCACAATAGCTCTGGATCTACTACACCAATACAAACAGAACAATGCTCCACGTGCACTTTTGTCCCCTTAGGGACAAGACACAAAAATGTGTGGAAAAACTTCTTCTTTAAGGTGGTTTCTTTAATACAAAAAAAAATATTATTTTGTGGTTTTCTGTTAAGACTACTTTCAAGGACATGAACTTTTCACCATGCAGTAAAATATCTGAGGTCAATATTATAAATGAAAAAGGTCTTTTTTTTTTTTTTTTTACCTGCTTGCTGAATACTGTCACAGAAAGTTTTTCAGATGCCCCTTGAATAGATAGCTATATAAAATCTACTTTTGCAAGGTACTTGCTTTGTTGCTACATGGAGTAACCTTATATATAAAATGATTGAGAAAAAGTGGCCAATTTTGGTGCTTCAGTCAAAAAGGGACAAAATGGACATTGCCACTGCAAATACAGTGCTGAAATCATATGATGAATGATCATAGCCTCTCTTTATAGGCAATGCACTCATTCCAGATCCTCACATTTCTCAACTTTCCTTCATTTGTAATGATATTTATTACAGTTATAAAAATTAGGCAGACTACTTACCCAATTTCCTTCACTATAGAGCAATGAGTAATGTTAGCTTTAAAGTTTTTACAGGATTCTACACGAATGCACTGATATTTAATTAGGGGTTTTAAACTATAAGCTGATGACCTATCCAGCCTGACACAAGTTTTTGTTTGAAGAAGGAATATTGTTGATCCTACCCACACCTCTAAACTAACCAGGTAATATTGCTGCATTAGTCTGTATATGTATGATTAGCTTATTAATAGTAGACATGTGCGATTAGTTTTGTACGAATCGAAAATTCGTACAAATTTCCGTAAATTCGTACATTCAGGAGGATCCGAAATACGAATTGCTATGCATCAGAATTTTGTACGAAATACGAAATTTCGTTTACGAATTTCAGATCCAAATTCCGTTACAACGGAAACGTGACTGGTGTTTTTTTGACCAATCAGAGGTTTTCTTCTGCTGCTGAGTGAGGGTTGGAAAAATAACTTTTTTTAATATGGGAGTGGGAGTACTGGTAGTCGATGGGAGATTCAGAATCGGACAAAATAAGAATGTTTGTTAATTACGATAATTCGTTATGATGAAGTTAAAAACCCAGGAAGTCAGCAGAGCACAGGGATGGTGGGAGACCCTCAATGAGCACAGCACAGGGATGGTGGGAGCCCCTCATAATGATAAATTTATCATAACAAACGTTCGTAATTGTTACGAAAATTTAACAAACCTAACGAATTAACGGCTAATACGAAACGTAACGAAACAAAACAAATTTATTGACGGCGCACATATCTAATTAATAGCCATTTCTGATGATTCCCAATTACATGGGCAACATTTAGATAAAAGATTATACTCTCTTGAATGTCTTGTTTGGATGAATAAAGGGCAATCCAGTGTCTGAAACACAAATCACAAGAGGCATTACCAAACATTCTGGGGAAATAGAGCAATTGGACAAACTGGAAAACCCTGTTGAATCACTAACATCTTTGCCAGTGCTGCAATGTCTGCTGCACAGTAAGAATGATCAGGTTTGGGTTGGGCATGGGTTCAAGGTGAATACAAGCTGTGACCCAATGCTGCAATACAACCCCGATTGACTGTAATGATGATGCACTGCAAGGGCCTTTACATTTTGATAATAGTAGGGTTTTGTTATGTGTTAGCTCTCTCACTATAAAGAGGGAAGGGGGACATGAAGCAGCCGTAGTGTCATTATATTGGGAGATGTTGTAGGGAAAGTATAGGGAAGACTGACAAACTGCAGAGGGAGAGATCTAGGGTCCCTTAAGAAACAGAACTTTAAATCTTATTGCCAGGTCTTTGGGCAATCAACCCCTCCTATGCCTTTTATCTTATTGTTGCAGACTTTTTACATATCATTTTTATTGGGTAATTTGAGGTCAAAAGTCACGTGTAACATGCTGTCCTATCCAGAGAAACTTTTTTGCTGCAAGGCTTTCCTTAAAAATGCATTTGTTTTAGGGGTTCTGTATTTTGGGGTTTTGATTTATTTTGGGAGTATATTGTTTTTTATGTCAATATGGCCATTTTTTTTTTAGGTATAACTGCTCTTTTTTTTTTTTTTATTTATAACAGGGAAACCGGTCCCCAGGGACCACAATACAAAGGTACATTAATGGTTATCCTACATGCCGTATACATCAACAGGGATCAGTCTCTCTTTGACTTTGCGGTTGGAACCAATGGCCTAAGCCTGAGTCTTTAGTAAGATGAGGCCCTTTTTGAGCCTGAAGAAGTCCGAGATCTCTGAGGATTGAAAGGTGGCAGGTGCTTTGGTCCAGTGGTTTCGGTCTCCCATCTGGTTTTCACTGTTAATATAAGGGAAAGGGCCTGGGGAGTGGTGTAGTACCACTTGGAAGAGGGGGATGTTAGAGGGGGAGAGAGAGAGAAAGAAAGAGAAGATAAAAAAAAAAAGGGGGGGTGGAGGGTGTGGGGGATTGAACTCCGGTTTGGTTGGCTGTCTCTTTTGGGGCTCTTGCCTCCTAACCACTTATTCATTCTGGGGGTCATGTCTGGTTGAGTAAGGTGTATGTACCTGTAGTCTAGTCTGGCTCTCTAAGTCTCTGTCCCTCATCTGAGTATCTAAAAGCGTTGGTATAACTGCTTTTTAATGGAAGTTTTCCCTGTTAAAAACAGAAACGGGGGGTTTGTTTCAGGGGTGTTTTTCTTTTTTGTTTCATTTGGGAGTTCCTTCTATTGCATTTTCATGTTTATAACACACTTTTTAAATTTTGGGGTACAGTACTAAGCATTAATTTGTTCCTGACCATCTAATCTTGGAGCTGACTTTTGTTTACAGCATGTTTATGCATCCTTTGGAAAAAAAAAATGAATTGGATAAGCAGTGGGCACTCAAAACACCTTACATTATAACATTAATTTTCAATGCACATCATCTTTGGTCTCCTAATTCCTAATAAAAATTTGATAGAAACTCCCTGAACCCCTCTAGTGGTGCATGTATGTATGTAAATTATGTAAAAATAATAAATATAAAATGTACTTCCAGAGTCAAATGTTTACCAATTAAATGACAGCATGCATTTATTAAAAAAAAAAAAAAAAAAAAACAGCGGACAGAGTGTCTTTACATGCACCTTAAAGGGCAAAATTGAAAGTACACAAATATAAAAATAAAATGCAGGATAACCAGAGACTTATATAGGCATGCTGCCTGGATGGCCAAGAAAGGGAGGACAGCGAGTGTGCATCCCCTTCTTCTTGCACTATATTAGGCCACACGTCTTTCAACAAGGTGGGGGGTTTACTTTGCAAGGGGGGCAGAAAAACCTCCCCCATTGTAATTCATATTGTCTCAATGTTAAGGGGTCAAGGGTCTGTCCTCACATTTTGTCCCCTAAAAAAGACGTGGGGGTTTGGGGGACTTAAGTAAATCTGGAAGACCCTTTTATAATAAAGGGGCCCACGATGTCTACCTTTTCTGAGTTGAGTAAGTGCAGGGGTACATTAGTACCCCTTATTACTCATTCCCCAAAAAAGTGAATTGTAAATAAACAGACAAACACCTCAAACAAGTCCTTTAAAAACAATACAAAAAATTCCACCAATATATTTTTGTGTATTTTTCAATTTAAGCTGCATAAAAAGACTCTCTCAAAGCTGAATGTTTTTTTTTTTTGTTGTTGTTGCATTGTACATGTCCCTTAGGATAGTGTCAAGATATTACACCCCTTTTTTTAAGGTAGCTTGCATATTAGCCTTTAAAATTAAAAAACAAAACATTCACCCACCATAGACTTAAATGAGTTTAACACTAAGCTTAAGGTTTTGAGGTCTTCATGATGGTTTCACAGACCCCACCACCACCACCACCACTACAAATCAAACCCAGGCTTGTTCACTCAATACTACTGCACAGTTACCATTCCTCTTTCATTGCTCCAAATAAAATTACTCATGCTGCTAGAGGGTTTTTGTTTATTGGGGAAACTACAAAGAAGATATAGCAAGATAATCATAAAGTTACATGTATGCCTGACCATTATTTTTATGTGTATAACCAGTTTTAGGCTTATAAGAAAAAGATATTTAAATGTGCATAATCTCTATGGTATGAAAATGTCACCTTGAGCAAACTGGCATTATTAGTAGACCATGTACTGTAAATGTGTAATGCTACAATTTCATTTTCTACATAATGATCCAGCATGAATACTGTTCAAAATCATTCACTAAATAACAACATTTGTCAAATTTTTGTTTAATAAGGTTGGAATATGAGAATGTATTTGTAAATTTTGTGGCATCCAACAGATATGGGGAGGGCCTAGGTCTCCCCAACCAATGGGTTTTCTATTTATTCAAACAATTGTAACATCTAAAAGAATGATATTTGCTACCACTTTTATACTAGCCTGAGTAATGTTGCACTCATTTTGAAGTGGTAAAAGTTTTTTTTTTCTTTGCCATATTTGTAACTTTTGGAAAAGGTTACAGGTTACCTGATGTTCTCAGAAGAAAATGTAACTTTTTTAAAAGTATGGACTTACTCCTGTGCATCCAGAATATAGGAGTAAATTAAACATTCCACATTCATTTAAGAATAAAAAAAAAAAATGTAATAGCCTCCCTATGATCAGAGCTCTCTAAAATCAAGAAGAATTCCTACAAATCTTACAAAATCTTCTGTGCATCTTGCTATACCCAGAGTATAGGAATAAATTAAACATTCCACACTCATTAAAAAAAAAAAAAGATTATAAAATGTAATAGACCCCTTATGATCAAAGCTCTCTAAAACAAGAAGAATTCCTATATATCTTCTGGAAAGACACAAGCTTTATCACTATTGTAATAACATAGCACAATTAAAACGGTGTTACTTCTTAATAACATTGTGGAGATTTTTTTTTTTTTTTACTGCTAGGCTACTTGGAGGTACAATAGAAGAGGAAGTGCTGTGTAGTGCCCTGTCAAAGTTACTTTTTCTGGAATGTAAATAAATTGTGCTTCACATCTAAACAATAGACATGTGCACATTCGTTTCGGAATTTCGTTTTCATCCGAAAAATAAATTTACTTAGTTACTCCCGAAATTCGTTTTTATTTATTTAGTTTTTCGTTAAAAATTGCATTCGTCCGAAAATCCAAATTAATTAAGGTCGAATCTGTCATTGAAGGCTTATGGTGTCTGTCAAATGTTCAAAGAAGACAAAGCAGCTAAACTGTATGACTCTGTATAGTTTAGCTGCAATTCCACCCAATTCCAGCAGCAATCTTTCCTCTCTACGTCAAATCTTTTTCTCTACGTCGAATCTTCCCTCTCTACGTTGAATCTTTTCTCTCTATGTAGAATAATCTTGGACTGATAGAGTTCAGGTTAGGCACATTCGACCACAGGTTCTATGGACACAGATTGTTATTGTCAGCGTCGAATCTCCTAATCTATATCGAACTGTTGTCACATCGAAAATAAAGCTTATATAAAATATATATAAAATAAATATTTAAATATATTTAATATATAAATATAAAAAAATATATAAATATATTTAAAATATATATAAAATATAATATTTAAATATATAAAATTATAAAAAATAAAAAAATAAATTTAAATATATAAAATTTATATAAAATAAAGTTTATGTCGGATCTTTCGTTTTTCGGATTCTGCACTTTCGTTATCGTTTGTTAAAACGATAACGAAAATACCTGAAATTCGGACGAAAATGCATTTGGACGAAAACAAATGCACATGTCTACTAAACAATAGAAAGAGGAAGTTATAGTGGTATGGAACTCAAAAGGTAAGGATTTGCTATGATATAAGGAACATTTAGAAATGTTAACTGCCTAAGCAGTGCCCGAAAATGTTCCTCTTGAAAAATAGCAGTAAACTTTTTATCTGTAATGTGAGATTTATGCAGTGATGTCACTGCTCATTGTTTTTCCTGCTGGACACCCTGACATGAGGAAGCAAACCCCTGCCAATATGGCCACCCCCACAGAAACACAGTGCAGAATAAGGCTACTGTCACAATCAGGTTTGGTGACCAGCAGCTGTAGCAGTAGAGAGGCTCCCACGACTAGCAGAATTGTTATACAAGCAGGTCACCCTGGCGGATGGAACAGGCTCACCCGAGGGGCTGGGTCCAAGCACTAACCGATATTCACCAGAGCTCCTTATGGTAGAGATGGGTTTTGCTGCATGTTAGTACCAGGTCACGGTCCTCAGGATCGCCCCACCAGGAGGTTAGCAAGCTGGGGCCCAGTAGCAGATAAAGCAGGTAGGGATCAAGCAAAAGCGTAGTCAGTAAACAAACCAAAGGTCAGTAACAATTGGCCAGGAACAAGTCAAAGGTTGGTAATGAGTGGTAGCAAAGATATGGATGGCAGCAGGTGTGACAAGAGCAAGATATTGGCTGGAGAGTGCGTGATAATTTGGTAAACATGAAGTGCAAAAGCATTGCTTAAATAGGACGTTTGTGGGAAGAGTAAAGGGTTCAAGGTTTGAGAGAAACAAGCAAGGTTGTCACAGCAATCAGGCAGGGAGCTGTCCAGCATCTCAGGTGTCTTAGCAAGAAGAGTTACTATCAGACACAGCAGAGGTCCTTGGTTCAGATTCAGGCCCTAACAGCTACATTCACATGGGTGCGTATCTGCAGATAGTTTACTGAGTTCAGAAGTGGCTAAATTCTACTTTTGGACACAGCAACACTTTGCTATGGCTACATACAAATTGATTAATTAGCTGAAGCTAGTTTGTGTGCAGCCAGAACTCTGCCACTAGGAATACAAAAAAATATTAAATCACGAAATGGATTCTTACTTCCAAACCAATGACACGGAAGAAACAACACCATTTGGTATATGGGAGACACACAAATGTGTGATGAGAGGAGTCTTTATTTCATTAGGATCTCATAGGATCTCATAGGAAAAAGAAGCTGAATGTACAAATAGAAGCCCTACTTAAAAATATTAGAGAAGCAGAAATGGTTCATAAAAAATCTCAGGCACAAAATATAGAAGAGAAATTAAATAACCTACGGGGAGAATTAAACTCGTTGCTTATTGAACAAGCAAAAGCAAAGATAAAGCGGAACAGACAAACAATATATGAATATGGGAATAAGCCGAGCAGGATGTTAGCGAAAGCTTTAAAACAAAATAACATAAAGGGACAAATAACGGGTATTAAAACGCAGGGCGGAGAGACTGTGAATTCTTCACAGAAAATGACCCAGGCCTTTAAGAGTTATTATGAGGGCCTTTACCAACTCGAGGGAGAAAGCACCCCAGAAAAAAGTAAGAAAAAGGAGGAAGCAGCCAGAGAATATCTGCGGTCGGCGGAAATACTTAAATTAACAGAAGAGGTATCGCAGAACCTAGATGTGCCTATAACGGTAGAGGAATTTAAGAAGGTACTGAACCTCCTTCCCTTAGGGAAAGCACCAGGCCCAGATGGGTATTCACTGGCTTACTATAAAGCATTCGAAGAGAAGTTGGCCCGAGGTTCATGGCAACCTTTAACTCAATAAGGGAAGGACAGAGGATACCAGAGGAGACACTGCTAGCACATATAGCGCTGATTCCAAAGGAGGGTAAGGACCCATCCCAGTGTTCCAGCTACCGGCCAATATCATTATTAAATGTGGATTTAAAAATGTTCTCAAAAATATTGAAAAGCATTCGATAGGGTGGACTGGGTGTATTTGAGGGCCACATTGCAACATATTGGTCTAGGGGAGGGAATGCTGGGATGGCTCCAAAACCTATACTCTGTGCCGACCGCGAGGGTGGAGGTAAATGATAGACTCTCGGAGCCCTTTCGAATTCGAAATGGAACACGCCAGGGGTGCCCACTGTCGCCCATTATCTTTATTCTCACAATGGAGCCATTTCTAAGAAAAATACGAACTGTAATAAAACTGTAATATCAGAGGTATTAAAACAGAAACCAAGGAATATAAAATAGCAGCCTAGGCCGACCCTCCTGGGGGAACTACAGCAATTTGGGGACATAGCAAATTTTAAAGTGAATTATAATAAATCAGAGGCTATTGGTATGGAAATTAAGGACTCTTTGACCCATCAGATAACATCTCAATTTAATTTTAGGTGGACAGATTCTTATATTAGTTATTTGGGGACCAAAATACCCAAAGTGCTAAGTAGGATATTTGAATTAAACTATGTTCCAATGTTAAAACAAATAAAGATAGATTTAAAAAGATGGGACAAAGAGATCTTTACTTGGTTTGGTAGGACGAATATATTAAAAATGAACGTAATGCCAAGGCTATTGTATTTGTTCCAAACCATGCCAATAAAGATCCCCCAAAGTTATATGAGAGAACTTCGGTCAGGATTCCTGAGGTTTATATGGGTTGGAAAGCCTGCAAGGAGATCTATTTTGGTTCTCCCCAAAGAAAAAGGAGGTATCGGGTTTCCAGATCCTTGCAAATACCAGGAAGCTTCACAATTAGTCAGAGTAATGGAATGGTGTGCCAGAGAGAAGCCATGGGTAAAGATGGAACAAATATTCAGTGAAGTCCCCTTGGAGGGGATGGCATGGATGGCTGGAAAGGATATCCCAACGA
Organism: Lithobates sylvaticus; assembly: GCA_028564925.1. NCBI lineage: Eukaryota > Metazoa > Chordata > Amphibia > Anura > Ranidae > Lithobates > Lithobates sylvaticus. Next base: position 158,499,740 of record CM053030.1, read on the forward strand.
CAGTAAAAAAACACCCACTGATAGGGGCAACCTTAAATACAATTACAAGAATTTAAAAAAAAAACAAGATATCAACAGTACCAAGTCCTATGTCACCTATATTAGGTAAACCGGATTTTAAGCCAGGTATCTCAGATCAGAGATTTTCTGACTTAAGACGTAGGGGGATAAGCAGGATTATACATTTCTCAAAAGAGGGAAGATTAATGACAAGAGGGGAGATAGAAAGTGAATTTACCCCAGTGCTAGACTACTTTAGAGCAATGCAGCTGGGAGCTTATATTTGCTCAAAAAGTAGAAAATACCCGGAAATCCGGGGGTTGTTGGGGTTCGAACAGATCTGTCTGGATGGTGAAAATCTGAGACATTCCCTGTCACAATTCTATGAATTAATTATAGGACTAGAGGCCCCCAAAAACGTAGGTTTTATACGAGCCTGGGAAGAAGAATTGAAGGTTATATTCTCCCAAAAGCAAAAAGAAAAAATCTTGAGATCTGTTCACAAAACGTCAATAGCAAGTAGATATCCGGAAGGGGGATATAAGATCCTCACTAGATGGTATAAAACCTCAAGTATGCTACATGGCATATTTCCGCAGATACCAAATGTATGTTGGTGATGTGGAGAATCAGAGGGCACCATGTTGCATATTTTTTGGGATTGTGAGAAAGTCAGAGAATATTGGAAAATGGTGGAGGAAACAGTATGGAAAATCACAGGTATTTCTCTTGGAGAAAACCCAGCTGCATTCCTATTAAACGAAGTTCCTATGTCGGTTGAAAAATATAAAAAATCTCTATTGAAGCATCTTCTCACGGCGGCGAGAGCCTGAATCCCGGCTTTATGGAAAAAGGGAGCTCCACCTACGGGAGCTCATTGGTGGGCCAGAGTCAGAGAAATTCAGCAAATGGAAAATTTGACTATGGCAATGAAGGAGCAGGAGGAGACGTATAGGGACACATGGGCACCCTATTTTTTATATAAAAGAGAAGAGGAGAAGGAGTGGAGTTAGATAACACCCAGATGGGGGTGTGGGACAGCGGGAGAGATGCGTGTGATTTTTTTTTTTTTTTTTATATTACTTTTTCGGGGGGAGGGAGGGGGGTTATGAAATAGAGAGAAGAGTGAGTTATAAAGAGGTTAGAAGAAGTAAAGCTTAAGCAATATATGTCATAGACAATGATTGTAACAGAGGAGACGATACACAATAGGAAATATTGTAAATATGAAATGTATTGTATAATAAATAGAAAATAAAGAGTTTAAAAAAAAAAAAAAAGAACTCTGCCACTGTCTGGGTCCAGGTTTGGAGACTATATTTACATGTAAATGTTTAAATGTGAGGTTACATGTGAAGAGCAGCAGCACCAGCCATTGATTTATTCAAAGTACAAATCTGATAACCACCGCTGACATCTGCTGCTGGTTGCACAGTGTGTGTAGGGAGCATTTACAACCACCTGCAAGAATCTATTGATGAGTAGTTGTTTGCCTGCTTTTTTTGGGGCAAAGAGTTCAGTTCCTCTATAATAAAATAAATATGCTTAGAACAATATATCTATGTAGGAAGAGCCTGCTTTTGCAATTATTACATTTTGTGGGCACGATGGTTGGACTACCCTGGGTCAGAGCTAATTAATAATACATTGTTGGGCTCTAAATGGAATCTTATTAATAAATCATCATAGGCTAGATCAATAGGCAAACCCAGCCTTCAAACCAGCGTAAGATAGCTTTGTATTGATAGTGACGTATTACCAGGTCGCAAAACAGTCCTGAAAAGAACATAGAGGTAAAAGCATGGTAACTACTTTATGTTTCTACATAATAACAGTGCATAAAAACTTAAATCGTAATATAGACAATGGCTGAACAGGTTATTGTGAATGTTTTTTTATAGATGACTTGGCTACCTTATTGTTAAGGTCCTTGTTATGCAAATTTTTTGGGTTGGACATCTTAATGGTGCATTGATTGCTTGACTGAAGATGTTTTAATTGCTCTGGTGTGTCCCATTCCCCACTGCTAGAAAAAAAAGTTTAAGTAAAAAGAAAAACAACTCTTTGGTATGCACAAAGACAACTAAAAAGTTATATTCTCAAGGAGCTCTTTTCAAAGTAATTTGCCAATGTGTCCAACAACTTTTCTAATCATAGGTTACAGAAAATAAATTGTGCACACAGACCAAAGGATGCATAAACATTTTTTTATTGTGATATCCATAACATTCCACATTTAGATCATCAAATGTAAGATGAGCTGTTGAACCTTAAGCTAGATAAAATGTAATGTAGAAAACAAAATATGGCCTGAATATATGACTGAGTTATTCCTAATACTGTGATAAAGCACAGATGTTTCAATTTTAGCTATGTGAATTGTGTTATCTAAAATTGCATTCTGAAATTGAATATATAAGATAGGAAATGTGTTATGTTTAAAACTCACCTCTTAACTCCCAAGGCTGTGATATTACTGATTTCGTAGCACTTAATGTACAACTTCCTAGTAATGCAACTTGACTCTTTCCTGCTGGGGTCTTTTTTAACTATTCCATTTCTGTAAAAAATTATTATTGTACAATTAAGTGCATCTGCTAAAAAAAATTACTAACAATGACTAATAGCTGTATTAGTTATCTTTTTTTTTCAAACTTTTTTCCTTGATATTCACCTGGCGATTCTGTCAGTAACAAACTTCCTATACAATGCTCACTCACCCTTCTGTATCAAGACAACAGAAGCAAGATAAGTCTGTGAAGCCCCACCTCATTCCAATTCTCCTTAACATAGAGGGAGGTGTTCTATTATCCTCAGAAAAAGCTATGAACAATGTAACTGCTAAAGCTAAGTTTAGTTTTTCATTTATTGTATTCCTAGCTTGGACAACTTTATAGTCATCAATTAAAGCACCATATGTTCCAAAAAAATATAAATTGCCTCCGATTATTTTGTTTCTTGTTATGTACTCAGTGAAAGGTAATATCATAATAAAAAGAAAAAAATATATATCATAATGGAGACCAGTTATAAAACAGGATGTGCATTGTGCTTCAAACTAGCTGTCAGGCAAGCAAATGTTGAACATACATACTATATGATATGAATACCAACTATACTGAAAACCTATGGTGAGTTTACAGCATATAGTGAAGTTAGTTTAGTGCACCGGTTTTAGTCATCTCCCTCATTGTCTATAAAAATAATACATCAATTTTATCAATAATCTTTAAAAATTATATAGTGTAATTTCTCACCTTTCCTACTGAAAATGCTTGCTGCCTATCATGCTGAATCTATAGCTTTAGTATTCATAGTGACTCACTTGAAACAAGCATACAAACGTTCTGAATCTGAATTCTCCAATCTGCATGCTTAGTCTGTATCAGTCATTTGTACATTACAAAATCCAGAGAAAACCAAAGAAATAGCAGAAGGAGGTCAGCAATGGCAAACTCTGTATTATTCCCAGGACAGACCTCCTTTAATGAGATATCATTTCAGTGTAATAAATAATATGCTGGGTCCTGACATGTGAATTTTCACGATTTTTAAGTTGTAATAAAAATAAGAAAGCCATACATATTTTAAGCCTAATGGTAGTGTGATTTCATTTGTGATCAATGGTATAATTATAACTTAGCAGTTCATGTACCTGCTATGCTGCCCAAAGCAAAAGGGGCTCTGGGCTACCTGGTTAGAAAATGATCTATGCAGATAGCAAAAGCATTTGGTAAATCCACCGTAATAAAATGAATGTACTTATATCTTGGGAACTGGTATAACTTTGCTAAAGAAGCAGTTAGTAGTCTGTATCACTAAAGAAATTTCCTTTCATGAAAATTTAAAAGACATGGGAGCCCCTCAATGTTTTTGCTTTGGGGCCTTATCACACATAGGGGTTTATTTACTAAATCTGGAGAGTGCAAAATCAGGCTTACTTCTGCATAGAAATCAATCAGCTTCCAGGTTTTATTGCCAACGCTTAACCATTTGCCGACCAGCCACTGTCATTATAGGGCGGCAGGTTGGCACGTTCCCGCAAATCGTCATAGGTGTACGTAATCACCTTTAGGGGCAATAGCAGGCACGCACGGCGAGGGACCCGATGTGTGTGGGGCCGGTGGCCGTAATGTCCACCGGCCACCCGCGATCGTGGGCACGAGAGACAGAATGGGGATCTGTCAATGTAAACAGACAGATCCCCATTCTGACGGAGGAGGAGAGACAGATCTGCTGTTCCTAGTGATTAGGAACAAGGATATGTCTCCTCCTCCAGTCAGTCCCATCCCCTCACAGTTAAAAACACACATGAGGTAACACCTTTAACCCCTTGATTGCCCCCTAGTGTAAACCCTTTCCCTGCCAGTGACATTTACACAGTAATCAGTGCATTTTTATAGCACTGATCGCTGTATAAATGTCAATGGTTCCAAAAATGTGTCAAAAATGTCCAGTCCCACTAAAAATCACAGATCGCCACCATTACTAGTAAAAAAAAAAAAAAAAAATGCCATAAATCTATCCCTATTTTGTAGACGCTATAACTTTTGCACAAACCAATCAATATACGCTTATTGTGTTTTTTTTTACCAAAAATATGTAGAAGAATAAATATCGGCCTAAACTGAGGAAGAAATTATTTTTTTTTTACATTTTTTTTGGATATTTATTATAGCAAAAAGTAAAAAATATATATTTTTTTTTTTCAAAATTGTCACAAATTTTTTGTTTATAGCGCAAAAAATAAAAACCACAGAGGTGATCAAATACCATCAAAAGAAAGCTCTATTTGTGGGAAAAAGAGGACGTCAATTTTGTTTGGGTGCAAAGTCGCACGACCGCACAATTGTGAGTTAAATCGACGCAGTGCCGTATCACAAAAAATGGCCTGGTCATTAAAGGGGGAAATCTTCCAGTCTGTAAGTGGTTAATTGAATAAGCTGATTGGTTTCTATGCAGAAGTGAGAATGATTTTTGCACTCTCCGGCTTTAGTAAACAAACCCCATCGTTACAACCCTGTTTTTGGTCAGTTGTTTTGATATAGTAAATTTTGCGCAGTTGAATAATATCTGTACATGTTTGTTAAGAACATTTTGTTATTTAATTCATTTTATAATCGTAAATCTGAACTTAACTCCCAAAATTAACCTTTACATTTGATTGTGCTGGGTGCCAGCCTGATTAGCCAATCTCCTTCTCATTCTAAATTGGGTGGAAAGGGAGTAAGTCTTTTTTTACCCATACCCAGAAACAGTGGATATTTTTATTCACTTCTCATTAAAGTGAACCTGTTGTTTTGCACCACTTGGCAGTTCGCCTTAACTTGGAGGCCTCAGGCACATCTGTGTGCAGTAACTGTCAGAATTCAAAAAATATGGGGACAGAGGCTGTGCAGCACCTGACAGTTTGCAAAACAAAGTTCTCAGAGGAATGGGGGTTACAGGTAAGTAGAACTTATTATGAGTATAAATGGATAAAAAAATTGGTAAGTTCACTTAAAGTTGATTTACGGTACTTTTTAATCTGACCCCTAGACCTAATTCTAAACCGCAGACAAATTTCAAAACATAATTCTTAAGCTAAGGATACCTGTGAACCTAGGTCAGAAATGTTCACAATACAGGGTTTTTACAGGTATTAGTAAAGCTTGCTATACACTAGTAGACTTTTGTTTGAAAATTAAAAACAGTCATTGGATTCTCTAATCAAAAATTAGGTCAAATCAACATCCATTTTTGACAGCAGTGGCCAGAAAGTTAGTAGGAGTAGGACAGGAATTGTTTCTCCAATGAACAAATTGATTTCTAACAGTGTATGAATGGCTAAAAATCTACTAATATATGGCCAGCTTTACAGGTACGATGTAATGATGATTTAATTATACAGTAATGGTTCTACAAGAATTGTTCTACACTAACAAGGTCTAATTTATTTGAAATATGGCAAGTATAATCATTGGTTATTACTTGACACTATTGGTAATTTCTTACATACTGTACAAACAAATGAAAATCGAGATTATGTGTATTTTATTCCCTTGAGACATCTCTGTACATTCTGCATTAGGCTAATGGCATATCAATTTACACAAGTAAATGTAATAAAGCAAGGTAAATTATTGCAGTTAATTTTCATGCGTTTAATTTGGTTAAAGGTCTTCCCACCAGTGTAACTCCATGACATTGCTCACCCAGTGACAGCCTGTAAAGCACTTCAAGGGGTAGTTCCTGTACCATCTGGTATGCCTGCTGTTGTTTTAAGGCAGGAGGCACAATTAAATGTAGGTATTCCCTAATATGAATAATACTTTGACTTCGGATGCACCTGGCAAAATGAGCTTTTGAATCTGCAGGTAGAGTGCATGGCGAGCAATGCACCAGATGGCACTTATTCATCTAGTCATTCAGAAATATTGCCACAGATCGAGTGTCTTCCAACTGAAAAATAAAGTCCTCTTGAAAAACATCAGGTGTGTATTGGAAACTGCTGCTAATTTCAAATTGTGTCAAGATGAATATGCTGATATTGTTCAAGGTGAATGTCAAGAGCTCATTAATCAGTTGCCAAAAATGTGTGTAAAGGCCAACTATATCATAAATTGTCAATTTTTCTTCCTTCAAGAGTTTGCTGAAACTGCTCTGAGCTAAAGCTGCTTAGCACACTTTATAAATTCATGCATTTTGAGCAATTTTGACTGTAATACTTTCTTTAATGTTTAACATTTAAATTGAATACATTTTTTTCCATAGTCTTGAGGAAAGGTAATATACACGGCAAAATATTTATTTACCTAACCTTGTTAAATTGAATGAAATTCAATAAACAGCAAATGCTGTGTATAGTGGTCGTCTTAACATATTTAGATTTGGTTTGGCAGACAGCAAATTATAGTTTAAGCTTTGAAGGTATAAAGCATAGTTGTTTTTGAACTAAGTTAAAAGATGTACCCCTCTATAAAAGGCAGTATTTGCCATGTACCTATGTGTGTGTGTTCCTTTATCCTAAAGCAAATCGGTCAGAAAACAAAATAAAACTGAATAAAATCCAAAACCCTCATTCCCACAGTGTGCTAGGCATCTTATCATGTCTATACTCACCTTTAAAAAGGCAATTGATCAATTTAAAACTAGCAAAAAGGGCAGGGCAATAAACAGAGCAATAGTAAAGTTCCCCAGTACACTTTCCAGCTAGTCAGCAAAATACAAACTAAACTGAAACGATTTAAGTTAAAAACAGAAGTTTTTGTTGCATAACTTTGCAAATACTGTACATGTAAATCCATTCTGTTAAACTAAATTGTGACTCCTAAAGTGTGCTGGGGAACATTTGCATTGCTTTATATATTATCCTGCCTGTGTGCACATTTCCCCTTTTTGCTGTGCAAAGTGTGTGCAGGAGGAAAGCTAAAGAGGAGTCTGTATATAGCAAGTTGTCCCTGAAGTTCCTGTTAAAGTCAAGTGGACATCCCATAAACTCCCTATCCCCATCCAAGTTAATATACCCCCCAATAAAACAACAAAAACAAAGCTACTGACAGTTTTCTGACTTTGAGTGCCTGTGAAATGCAGTGTGCCTGGCTGTGCAAAACAATAAAAATAAAATAAATGCACATATATTTTCATTATGAAATGCATTTGCATCTTAACCTTTTGTTTACTGGGCACTTAAACCCCCCTCCTGCCCAGACCAATTTTCAGCTTTTAGCGATGTCACTCTTTGAAAGACAATTGCGCGGTCATACAACACTGTACCCAAATAAAATGTTTATCATTTTTTCCCACAAATAGAGCTTTCTTTTGGTGGTATTTGATCACATCTGGGTTTTTTATTTTTTGTTAAAAAAATTAAAAAAGACATTTAAAAAAAAAAATAAACGTTTTATATTTTGTTATTACATTTTGCAAACGGGTACATTTTCTCCTTCATTGATGTACGCTGATGAGGCTGCACTGATGGGCACTCATAGGCTGCATTGATGGGCACTCATAAGGTGGCACTGGCGGGCACTGATGAGCTGACGCTGGTGGACACTGATAGGTGGCATTCGTGGGAACTGAGAGGTGGCACTGATGGGTGGCTTTGAAGGGCACTAATAGGTTTCACTGATAGCTGACACTGATAGCTGACACTGATGGGCACTGATGGGTAGCAGTGATGGGCACTGATTGGCACTGGTAGGTGACACTGATAGGCAGAACTGCTAGGTGGCATTGATGAGGCACTGATTGGCCCCACTGGTGGACATTGATAGGTGGCACTGTGGGCATTGATAGGTGGCACTGATTGCTGGCAATGTTATGCACTGGTGGGCACTGATTTGTGGAACTGTGGGCACTGGCAGGTGGCCCTGCCAAGCGCCACTGATGGGCACAGAGGAGATGGCTGTGCATCTTCCTCTTCGGGACCGATGTCCCTTGGATAGAAGCCGGTGATCGGCTTTTTATTCTCCTCGCGCTGTCAGCGTGAGGAGAAAAAGAAAACGATTACGATCTTCTGTTTACATCACGTGATCAGCTGTCATTGGCTGACAGCTGATCACGTGGTAAGGGGCCGGCATGGACTTGGTGATCACAGCACGTGGGGAGCGTGCAAAGGGGAGGATGTCTATTGACGGCTTCCCGGCAAAGTAGGTCCGCGCTGTAGCCGTCATTCGGCTATAGCTCAGATCTGAAGGGGTTAAATACAATTGTAACGTATAACACAGTCCAATAGGGGGAGTTAGCCTTTAAAGACATCTATTTTATCTGTGATTCATTTGCTAAGACTATATATAGCACTGACACCTGTAGGAGCTGCTGGTTTTATTTGGGCTTACCGTCACCTCACATGCTTGCTTCTCCATCTAGGGGATTCCGTGGAAAGTGGCCCAAAGAATATTGAAACTGAGACTGAATCCTCTTTTGGGTTATTTATTTAGAAAAACACAAAGTCTCTCAATGAAGGGTAGAGGGTTAGGGGTGAGTTCAGGTACTTAATTTGCAGGGTTAAAGTATTAGCAGAATCCAGAGGTTAACACTAGGGATGAGCCGAACACCCCCCCATTCGGCTCGCACCAGAACCCGCGAACGGACCTAAAGTCCGTGCGAGCTTTAGAACCCTATTAGTTATAATGGATGCGAACGTTCGAAATCAAAAGTGCTAATTTTAAAGGCTAATATGCATGTTATTGTCATAAAAAGTGTTTGGGGACCTGGGTCCTGCCCCAGGGGACATGTATCAATGCAAATTTTTTTTTTAAAAACTGACGTTTTTTCAGGAGCAGTGATTTTAATAATGCTTAAATTGAAACAATAAAAGTGTAATATTCCTTTAAATTTCGTACCTGGGGGGTGTCTATAGTATGCATGTAAAGGGACGCATGTTTCCTGTGCTTAGAACTGTCCCTGCAAAAAGTGTCATTTTTGCAGGAAAGAAAGCTATTTAAAATCACTCGCAGCTAATGAGAATTGACGGCTCCCGTAACACAGAGAACAGTCATTCATTGAAAGTCATTCATAAAAAAAAGTCATTGATAAAAAATTTAAAAAAAAAAAAAAAAAAAGCGTGGGGGTCCCCCCAAATTCAATAACCAGGCCCTTCAGGTCTGGGATGGATATTAAGGGGGACCCCAGCCAAAAAAAAAAAAAATGGCGTAGGGTCCCCCTCAAAAATCCATACCAGACCCTTGAGGTCTGGGATGGATTTTAAGGGGAACCCCAGCCAAAAAAAATGGCGTGGGGTCCCCCTCAAAATCCATACCAGACCCTTATCCGAGCACGCAACCTGGCAGGCCGCAGGAAAAGAGGGGGGACGAGAGCGGCCCCCCCTCCCACCTGAACCGTACCAGGCCACATGCCCTCAACATTGGGAGGATGCTTTGGGGGTCTGAGACCCCCAAAGCACCTTGTCCCCATGTTGATGAGGACAAGGGCCTCGTCCCCACAACCGTGCCCGGTGGTTGTGGGGGTCTGCGGGCGGGGGGCTTATCAGAATCTGGAAGCCCCCTTTAACAAGGGGACCCCCAGATCCCCCCCCCCCCCCTGTGTGAAATGGTAAGGGGGTACAAAAGTACCCCTACCATTTCACCAAAAAAGTGTCAAAAATTGTAAAAATGACAGGAGACGGTCTTTGACAATTCCTTTATTAAAATCTTCTTTCTTCTTTCTTCATCCTTCGGTTTCTTCATCTTCTCCTTCCGTCATCTTCTTCCATCTTCTTCCATTTTCTTCTTCCTCCGATCCGCTTCTTCTTGCGCTGGTCTTCTCGTCCTTCTCGTCTGGCATCTTCTTCCATGGCGTCGGCATCTGTTCTTCTGTCGGGCCGCTCCTCGCAATGGGAGGCTCCCGCTGTGTGAGACTTCGCTCCGTCTGACAGGTCTTTTATAACGGAGGGCACCTGGTGACCCCGCCCCCCTCTGACGTCATGGGGAAAGCCATAGGGAATTCCCCATGACGTCCCCGTGCGTCAGAGGGGGCGGGGTCACCAGGTGCCCTCCATTATAAAAGACCTGTCAGAGGCAGCGAAGGCAGCGAAGCCTCACATAGCGGGAGCCTCCCATTGCGAGGAGTGGCCCAAGAAGAGACACCGACACCGACGCCGACGCCGTCGAGAAGACCAGCGCAAGAAGAAGCGGATCGGAGGAAGAAGAAAATGGAAGAAGATGGAAGAAGATGACGGAAGGAGAAGATGAAGAAACCGAAGGATGAAGAAAGAAGAAAGAAGATTTTAATAAAGGAATTGTCAAAGACCGTCTCCTGTCATTTTTAAAATTTTTGACACTTTTTTGGTGAAATGGTAGGGGTACTTTTGTACCCCCTTACCATTTCACACAGGGGGGGGCCGGGAGCGGGGGGTCCCCTTGTTAAAGGGGGCTTCCAGATTCCGATAAGCCCCCCGCCCGCAGACCCCCACAACCACCGGGCACGGGTTGTGGGGACGAGGCCCTTGTCCTCATCAACATGGGGACAAGGTGCTTTGGGGGTCTCAGACCCCCAAAGCATCCTCCCAATGTTGAGGGCATGTGGCCTGGTACGGTTCAGGCGGGAGGGGGGGGCCGCTCTCGTCCCCCCCTCTTTTCCTGCGGCCTGCCAGGTTGCGTGCTCGGAAAAGGGTCTGGTATGGATTTTGAGGGGGACTCCACGCCATTTTTTTTGGCTGGGGTTCCCCTTAAAATCCATCCCAGACCTCAAGGGTCTGGTATGGATTTTGAGGGGGACCCTACGCCATTTTTTTTTTTGTGGCTGGGGTCCCCCTTAATATCCATCCCAGACCTGAAGGGCCTGGTTATTGAATTTGGGGGGACCCCCACGCTTTTTTTTTTTTTTTTTTTATCAATGAATGACAGTTCTCTGTGTTACGGGAGCCATTAATTCATTAGCCGCGAGTGCTTTTAAATAGCTTTTTTCCTGCAAAAATGACACTTTTTGCAGGGACAGTTCTAAGCACAGGAAACCTGCCCCCCTTCACAGGCAACCTATAGACACCCCCCAGATGTGATACTGCAATGCTGTACTAACAGCACGCACACACAAATCCCCAGAAATAAAGCACATATTGTCAGCAGTCAGCAGCACACTGACACGCTGACACTGAAACACAATATGCGAGGCCGCCGCCGCGGCGGCCTCTTATACCGTGGGGCGTGTACTAAAGCCCCTGAGCTATAATTGGCTACAGGCATCCTGCCTGTAGCCAATTATGGCTCTCCTCGCTGCCGGTGCTGTGATTGGCCAAGCATGTGGGGTCACAGTGCATGTTTGGCCAATCATCAGCCAGCATTGCACTGCGACTGGCGCAATGCATTGCGGGCCGCTCGCATCACACGAATTTGATGCGAGCGGCCCAAATAGTTCTGGGCTCGCCGAACGGGCGAACGCCCGATGTTCGATTCGAACATGGGTTCGAATCGAACACCGGGCCCATCCCTTAAGACTGTTCCGAGAACTGGATTCCTGTAAACCCCTGGATAGACCTCTCTCACTAGGCCAGCAGCCGGTGGGGTGCTTGACAAAGTCTCTGCCACAGACTTGTAAGTTACACTTGCTGAGGGATTTAGATAACTTTAAAGAACTGACATACGTTACTAGGTTCTCTATGTCGATCCGGCTATACCATAAGAGTGTTGATCCAGGTTGCGTCCTTCAACTAAGTTTCCAGGCTCCTTCAGAGAAGCCAGCCTTGCACACGGCCTTTTCCTGAAGAGTCCTCCCCTGGGGTTCTTCAGTTGCTGGGCCTCTCCATTCAGATGAGACGGCACCGGACCTTCCTTGGATCAGTAGGCTACAAAAGTTACTCGGGCCTATCCCTTCAGTTGCATTGCCTTGGGCCAGTCAGCCCCGAGACACAGGATGCATGGTTCCGCACCCCAGGCCAGGAGGGCCATGAGGACCACCAGAACCAAATAGACAGAAAATAATCCCCCGCCAACATGGCGTCGGTACCTTAAATACCACCCCCCAGAATTCACAGCAGGAGAACACTCCCACTGGGCTGGTTCCGAGAGATAAGTGGCATTCAATGCATACAGCTAGACTGCGTTTCTACCCTTGCCGGCGGTGACAGCGACACCTAATGTCAAGGAGAACCCAGTGCAACCCAGCTGGACTGGTACTGAAATCAGAAATTTAGAGTAATTATCCTGAAACCCAACTGTGGCTTCAGGCAACTTAATTTGAGAAAAATAATAGCGCCTGCTCGTCAGGAGCCAGCGCTACATATACATTGAAAATCAGAAGTCTATACATTTCATGAGAACCTGGAGTATAGTTTATCTGATTATAACATGTTCAGATTTGTTATTTTTATATTTGTATTATTTCTCATCAGTCAAACCTTAAATTGATGATATCAACATTTAGAACTCATCAGAAGCTAGGGACAAGGGGCGGGGTCACCGGCTCATGCCACATGGTGACCCCGCCCCTTATGATGTCACCGTCCCACCATCCTCCTTGTCCCTATATAACTGGCCACGCAACATGTCTCGGCCATTAGAAGCGGAGACAGCGTTGTGTCAACATCGGATGAAGAAAGAAGAAGAAGAAGCAGAAGGCCACTGCAACGGAGACAGAAGCCCATGCCACCGCTAGTAAAAGAGCTACAAGAAGAAGAGGAGGCCCGTCAAGAAGAACAGAAGAGTGGCACAAGACCCCCGAAGTCGGAACAAGACCCGCAGACGGCAGCGGCGACGAAGGAGAAAGCCGGGCTCCTCTTCTAGTAAAAGAGCTAGCAGAAGATAGTAGAGGAATGCGGCGAGAAGACCCCCCAAGACGGAAGAAGGAGCTGTGTAATAAAGTATTTTATAAACTTGTGTTGTGTTTTCTATTTACACTTTTTTCACCAGGTGAATGGGTAGGGGTACATCGTACCCCATACTCATTCACATAGGGTGGGGGGCCGGAATCTGGAGGCCTCCTTATTAAAGGGGGTTCCCGGATTCTGATAAGCCCCCCCGCCCGCAGACCCCCACAATCAACGGCCAGGGTTGTCGGGAAGAGGCCCTTGTCCTCATCAACATGGGCACAAGGTGCTTTGGGGTGGGGGGGCGGCATGGTCCCCTTTCCCCAAGGCACCCCCCATGTTAAGGGCACGCGGCCTGGTACAGCTCAAGGGGGGGGGGTGCTCGCTCGTCCCCACCCCCTTTCCTGACCGGCCGGGCTGCATGCTGGATAAGGGTCTGATATGGATTAGGGGGGACCCCCACGCCGTTTTTTCGGCGTAGGGATTCCCCTGTAAATCCATACCAGGTGACGGGGCTAGCGAGGTGTCAATCTCGCCGATCGAGGCGGCAGCATTGACTTCCTTCGCTAGTCCCATCTACCTGGAGTCACGTTCTAAATGAACGGAACTTTACTCCGTGTAAAAGTCCGGGGCGTGTGTGGGCAAGTCCGTACGTTCGGAAAGTCCGGCCTGGCATTAGTATTACTACCTGTTGTAACAGACACTATTCTGGTACAGAGCCACCTATTTGCAAAGTGGTTAACTGCACCTGCCTACACTGTTACGCTTGCAGTTCTGTGGCCAGCCTTACATCAAGAGTGATGGCAGAGTTTTCTGCATGTCCTCTCTTGTATCGGAGTATTAAAACTCATCACATTTTTCTCTTCAGTCAGGCTGATGATTAGAAGCAGTGCAGGTACGATTAAAGCAGTGATGTACCCAAAAGCAAACATTTATTATATTGCAGCTTAGCAGTTCTTAGATGTGATGGCTGCATTTGTTTCCTTTTTTACAGCTTTTTTTTTTTTTAGGATTTCTTTTTCAACAAACCATGCTGTCCTGCAGAGGTACCAGCTTAAGGGTTGAAAATTAACATTTACCACTGACAGGGGTGCTTGCAATGGTCACCCTATATTTATTTATCTAAAAAAATATCCCAAAAGGAAAACAAAAACTGTTGCTCTAACTGCTTATAAAGTATGAAATGGACTTTTGTTTTAATTTGTTAGTGTACTTAACACTCCCCACCCTCCATATTAATAATGCTGCTGTCCAAAGGTGCCCCTGTGCTCCTTCATCCAGGGTGGAAGCACTCTAATACAGGAGGTGTTACTGGCCAGATGTCCAGGTGAAAATAGAGGGGAAAAAGCCTAACAAAGAAAAGGAATCCAGCCACTGCACCCTTATTAATTTTGCTTTGGAATTAATAAAGTATTCCGAATCTGAATCATGATTGGTAAACTACATATACAGTATTACATTTTTGCTTTTAGGTTTAATACTGCTTAAAAGTAGTAACATAGAAAGTGACTATTAACCCCATTACATTTTACAACATTTCTGGGTCTGACATAATGGGGTTCATGTGCTAAAAGAGAACTAAATGGTCAGATTGCAAAGTCAATGTTTCTTTAGGAAAGGGAATGCTCACTTCACTTCAATCACTATATACTATACTTGTTCTAGTGAACATATTTCCTTCCTTATGTAAACCAACCCCAATCAATGCTTGTTACCAACTCCAGAACCTGATAATTGCCTGAGTAGTGCTCACGCACCAAATTCCTTGCTTGCTATTATTAGGCTATGTTTGGGCACCTTTGGGACATGGTCTGTTTTTGATGTATACATGCATACATGTACGATTTGTATGATCCCTATAAATGTAAAGTGTCACTAAACCCACATCATAAAAAAAATAAATGCTGTATTACATGATGTTCATACTCACTCAGTCACTATGAGATTTGTTTTCTATATTCAGCAAAAAAACTGGTTGATTCTGCTGCTTTACCTCCACCTTCTGTTCATGTCCCCAATTCAGCTAGGGATTTTGCAGCTGTGGTGGCAATTCGGCACACGCTCAGTTTTCAGTCGATCTCTATGCTGAGCATTTCCTCCAATTCACACCTGAGCATAGAGTCACACATGTGGGTGTATACACAGTGGTAAATGACAGCCCACTCCCTCCCTACTCCTTCAAGTCCACTAACCAGATAAACACAATGGGGGTTAGATATTACATCTTGATTGATGAAGGCTTCACCTCTCTCTTATTCTAAGACACAGGCTGGAGGGGCGTGACACAGCCTGTGACTGACAGAGATCTGCCCACACCATGTTATTTCCACAAAGTAATACAGATTTCATTTCAAATATATATATATATATATGTGTATGACAATTTAAAACAGTTTATTGATGTTATTTATTTCTTTTTACTCTGTATTCCAAAGGCTGTTTTTTTTTGAACATGTGACCAGCAGCAGAGGATTAGAAGCTCCTCCTGCTTATGTTTCCCTGCGGACAGGCTGGGAAAGATCTGGGTCATGTAACAGCTGTATTTTCATTAGAAAAAAGGTATTTTTATGTTTTTTTTTATAAAATAATTACATTGCCATCTTCCATATAAATAAATAGAAGGGGCAATGTAAATTAAACAGTGTGTGTTTAGTATCTCTTTAAAGAGGAGGGCCCATCAAAAATTTTTTTTTTAAAAGTCAGCAGCTACAAATACTGCAGCTGCTGACTTTTAAGAATCTGAACACTTACCTGTCCCAGGGTCCAGCGATGCGGGGGAATGATGCCCCCCTCGTTCCCTGCTTCGTTCACAGTGCCGGCATCCTTACTGTGGGCACCCGGCTGTGGCTTCACAGCCAGCACCCACTGCGCATGCGCGAGCAGCGCCGCACATCGTGATACGCTGCACAGTCATCTGGGACCTGTCACGTGTCCCAGTTGACTGACTGCTGAGGGGAAGTGACGTTTCTAGCCCGGGCTGAGGAAGAGGCAGATTTCGTGGGACCACCTAGCAACAGGGAGATATCGGTAAGTGATTTTTTTTTTTTTATCCATTTTTATTTTTGTCAGATTTTATGTTAATACAGATAATGTTGTCATTTTCGTGGAAACACCACTTTAACTTCAATCTTAACAATAATCTGAACTATTTGTTATAATTTTTGTCTAAAGCATTAAACCATTTTTTACAGTTAATGCAAGATACATTTAAAAAGATCATAAAAGGTCATAAAATGTTAAATGGTGAACAATGAGGTATGTTAGGTAGGTCATCAAAAATGAACTAAAACAGTATTTTAACTTGAATAGTGAAGAGATTAAGAGCAAGTATTAAATATGGTTTCAAAATTATAATTAACTTCCAATAGATATTAATAGTGGAGTCAAAAGGCTATCAAAAAATAATCTAAATTAGGTATTGCAGTAGTCTGAGAATGTGCACCAATCATGACTGTTCTAAAGGGAAATCTGCCTATCATCTTTTTAATTATTAATTCTATAATTACAGTTTAAGCAAAAACTTGATTGTGCATCAATTAATATGAACTAATTACAGGTAAGCATTTTAGCTAATTTACTAAAATTAATTTGAATTAGCTCAGCAGAAAGCCATGTCTACTTTCAAACAGCAAATTATTTTTTATATACCGGTTGTGAGTCTAGTGTCACTAAATGATCCACTTAAAACAAACTTCCCAATCTTGCACAATGCTCTTTTCCACTGGCTTTATTGTGATTTTCAAATACTTCTTAAAGAGGACTGCCCACTAAAAATTTTTTTTTAAAAGTCAGCAGCTACAAATACTGCAGCTGCTGACTTTTAATAATCGGGCACTTACCTGTCTCAGGGTCCAGCGATGCAGGGGAACGAAGCCCCCCCTCGTTCCCCACTCTGTTCGCAGCGCCGGCATTCTTACTGTGGGCAGCCGGCTGTGGCTTCACAGCCGGACTCCCACTGCGCATGCGCGAGCTGCGCCGGCTGCCGTGATACAACGCTCAGTCATCTGGGACACGTGACAGGTCCCAGATGACTGTGCGGCGCCGAGGGGAAGTGATGTCAGTTCCCGGCCACTGAAGGTGGCAGACTACGAGGGACCCCCTAGCAACAGGCATTTAGAGGTGATATATATATATTCCAATTATTTTTTTTTTATTTTTTTTATGATTTTTTATTTTTTTTTTGGTGGCAACACCACTTTTAATACCTATTTTTTCATATCGTTGTTGCCTCCACATGTTTCCCACTGCAGCTCTTTCACTTTCACTTATAGAGTATGAGCAGTGCATTATCAGCATTCTTAATTATACGTACAGATGATTAAAATCTAGTTTTGTTATTGTTTACAATGGATTCTAAAATCAATACATAAAAAGGCATATTGGCCGAAAATGTAAGCTTCCAAACCAGTGCCTAAACAATACATCTCTACGGTCTCACACATCCTACAACATAGTATATTGTTGAAATCCTCATACAGAAAGTAAGGACGTTGGACAATTCCAACACATTTCATTTACTGCTTAGGGGAAAGAGACTGTGATCTACAAAAATATACAACTACAATTTTGCATCAAATATAACATATATACCCTAGTAATCTGAAAGTTTTTTGCACATATTTATCAGAAGTGACCTTACATCATGTCAGCCATTTAAAAACATATGTTTTGCTCCAGGGAGTTTAGTGCAGTCCTCTCCACAAATGCCCAAGCCAGATGTGTCACAATAATCTATGGGCACCAGGTAAGTATAACATATAATATATGTGTATAGACACACCAGAGGTAAATATAAAGAATACATCCCTCTATATAACTAACGATACACAATCCCAGGTGATTCCTCTATTTACATGACTTTTATTCCAAGTAGAGTTTAACAGAACCAGAAGGTATAATCTAAATGTACAATGAAAAATAAGGTAAGTACAGGTGTATGCGCAGCAGCTCCCAAGATGGCCACTGGCTTCTAAAGCCCTGCACCACCACCACGGCCCATTAACTGCCACCGGAGCACAAAGAGCCCTCCCCCACACCTCTCACCGGGATAATCAAGCTGGGGAAGCCCCCGGGACCCCTCCGATGTCCGCGGTGCAAGCTAGGAGGAACCTATCACACCAAATGACCGCCGCGGCGGGCCCGATCAGTTACGCCAAGATACGCTCCACGAGGCTCTCACACAACAGAGGACACGGAGGACCCTATTGAGGACCAGGATTCAATCCCTCCGCCATCCCCAGGTACTGTTAATCCTCCCCTGCAACTGGCCACATCTCCTGCCTCCACAGAGTCCTTGCTGGGCAGAATGAACACTGGTCTCCCCTCCACCCCCATGCTGGATCCTCACACAGGCCTGCTTCTGGCTGTCAGTGAAGCACATGAAGCATCTTCTACCCCACACTGATTTCCTCTCCATGATGGAGGCGTTTGCACAAATGCTTTCAAAAAGCCTAGCATTGAATGCAGCACAGATCACCTCCTCCATCCTTGCTGACCTACAGCAAATAGGGATGAGAATTGACACAATAGAGAAGAAAGCTGATCAATCTGTGGCACGGATTAATCAAAATTCTGCCAGGCTCCAAGATGTGCAGGATCAACTAGAGACTGTTTTTGCAAAGATCAATGACCTTGAGAAAAGATTGAGACGCTATAATTTTAGGATTAGGGGGCTCCCTGAATCTGAGAAAGAGATTCAATCTGCTGTTAAATCTCTCATAAAAGTTCTTATCCCAGAGATTGCTGAAAACCGCCTTGAGCTGGATAGAGCTCACAGAGCCCTGCAACCCCCCGCACAGATGGTCTCCCCAGGGACATAAGTGTAAAACCTCACTCTGTAAAGGAGGAGGTGATAAAGAAGTCCAGGAACTCTGACAACCTCACGTTAAACGGCATAAAATCCAGATTTTTGCTGACCTATCCCCATAAACAGTGCAGAAAAGGAGAGCACTCAAGGAATAAAAGCTGGCTGAAACAAACTCCAAGAGATTCAAAGAAAACCTCCTGCCAGACCCCCTCTAATGGATCAGGGCCCTGATCTGTGACTTTACCACTTTCCACACGCTTTTGGGGGAACTCTCCTGTTTTCCCACTTTGAAAGCCCTGTCTGAAACTGTCCCATACCTTCATTGACTCTTTTTCCCTTGCAGCAGGACTGGCATATGCCAAGTGACTGGGACATCTAACCCGGGCTTGGGGGAGGGTGAGAGTAATTACCCCTTTAACCCCTCCGGGGGCTCCCACGGAATGTA
Organism: Lithobates sylvaticus; assembly: GCA_028564925.1. NCBI lineage: Eukaryota > Metazoa > Chordata > Amphibia > Anura > Ranidae > Lithobates > Lithobates sylvaticus. The sequence continues at coordinate 158,519,213 of CM053030.1, forward strand.
GGTCGCCTGATGCAGGCATCCTCCCATGTTTGCCCTCGGCCCCTCGAAGGGGGTTCTAGTTCACATCCCGTGATGGATGTTAATGGTTTACTGATGTTATATAGGTTCTTTATCATATGTTCTTCCAACTTATTCCTCGGAACAGTCCGCATAGTTCTTATCTCTTCTGGAGCGGAGGAATACGCTTATATTACTCAGGGAGTCATTCCTCGTAATAGGCTAACCATACTGGATCACACCCCAAACTGGGCCTCGGTGCCCCCCTGGACCCCCAGCTCTTTAGGCTGGGGGTTCAGGGTGGCTGCAGGACCTAGGGAGGGTACAGGCTATAGCTTGACTAATGTGAACTCTCTTAATGGGGCGCTCTGTAATATGTTCATTAGAGGCTCATAGAACGCCTTAAGTTAAGTTTGTCTTTAGGTGGCAGGGCTGTGGTGGACCCAGTGCACCTTCTGTGGGATCCGAGAGCACCTCTGGTGCCCTTGGATTCTTACCGGTTTCCCTGCAGTCAGGGCATTCTGTACCTCTCAGACTAAGGTGTAGGAGACGGTAAGCCCATCCCACCTCAGGGGTAGGGGGGGTCAGGGGACCCCCAGGTTCAGTTTTACTGTTATTTCCTGAAGAATGTTAGATTATTGATTCAAGTTTACCAAAGCTTAACTCCCTTCTCTTTTTTCATCTCTTTTTTCACCTGTTTACTTCTCTCCCTTGCTAATCCTCGTCTGAGTGTTCCAAGGTCCCACGGCTGTCCCTGGCTTCCCATCCCAGGTCTGAGTAAATTGAAATCTCCATTCTCTGGGCTCCTCTGTGAGTATGTCTCTCAAAGCAAAGGTAAGCCACAGATCTCCTGGGTAGTTTCCTCCCCTCTGATCCATGGCTAGCACAAATCACTCTTCTCCTACCCTCAAAATTATTTCACACAATACCCAGGGACTTAACTCCCCCATCAAACGTTTTCAAATATATAATTCCATGCATGCTGACATACTTGTTACAAGAGACCCACTTCCCATCCCCTTTAAACCCACATTCCTCCATCAGCGTTACCCCCAATTTTTCATAGCATTGGCAGAAAACAAAACAAAGGGAGTGGCCATCTGTTTTGCAAAACACATTAACCTTTCTCAGCCGGAGACAATAGTTGACCCCCAAGGAAGCTACATTTTAATTTCTGGCCACATAGATCGGGAGTTATACACTTTTGTTTCATACTATACCCCCAATAAGGGTCAGAGACACTTTTTTGAATCCATGCTACACAAACTACGAGCTCACCTGAAGGGGGCGGTTTTCACCGCCTTTGACTTTTCACTTGACAAATCAGCAGACGGGAAATCAAAACCAAAGCGCCCTTCAAAACAAAGTGCTAAAATAGCCAAACTCCTTCATACAAAAGGATTAATTGACATTTGGAGAGAGACTAACCCGCACACAAAGGACTATACCCACTACTCGGCTCCTCAAAACTCCTTTGCCAGGATAGAACACATTTTCACTTGCTCCCCCACAATCTCCCTAATCAGAGGTCCCAAGATTATAGATACCCCCTGTTGGACCACTCGATGGTCACTCTGACCACGCAGAGATCTTTAGGTTCTAGAGACCCCCCTCGCTGGAGCTTGCAGGAGTCCCTCCTGAATAAGGATGGGCCCGGTGCTCGATGCGAACCCACGTTCGCATCGAGCACCGGGCGTTCGCTCGCTCGGCGAGCCCAGAACTATTTTGGCCGCTCGCATCACGTTCGTGTGTTGCGAGCGGCCCCGCAATGCATTGCGGCCGGCGCGGCCGACGCAGTGCATTGCTGGCTGATGATTGGCCAAGCATGCACTGTGACCCCGCATGCTTGGCCAATCACAGCCCCGGAAACTCGAAGAGCCATAATTGGCTACAGGCAGGACGCCTGTAGCCAATTACAGCTCAGGGGCTGTAGTACACGCCCCCCCCTATAAAACGCCGCCACGCCGTCTGCGCCGGTCACATGCTGTTCCGGCGCAGATTGAGCAGGCTGTTTCTGTGACACTCTGCTGCATTTAGATAGTTAGAGAGATTCACTTACAGAGATTGAGTTAGATAGATTCAGTTACAAAGATTGATTGACAAAGAGGGGCTTGTAGTGTGCTCGTGGCAGGCAGGCAGAGCTCCTATATTTTGTTACCAGAAGCACCTATAGGACTTGTAGTGTGCTCGTGGCAGGCAGGCAGAGCTCCTATATTTTGTTACCAGAAGCACCTATAGGACTTGTAGTGTGTTCGTGGCAGGCAGGCAGAGCTCCTATATTTTGTTACCAGAAGCACCTATAGGACTTGTAGTGTGTTCGTGGCAGGCAGGCAGAGCTCCTATATTTTGTTACCAGAAGCACCTATAGGACTTGTAGTGTGTTAGTGGCAGGCAGGCAGAGCTCCTATATTTTGTTACCAGAAGCACCTATAGGACTTGTAGTGTGTTCGTGGCAGGCAGGCAGAGCTCCTATATTTTGTTCCCAGAGGCACCTATAGGACTTGAAGTGTGTTAGTCCCATTACACACACAGAGCTATATTTTCTTCCCAGAAGCACCTATAGGACTTGAAGTGTGTTAGTCCCATTACACACACAGAGCTATATTTTCTTCCCAGAAGCACCTATAGGACTTGAAGTGTGTTAGTCCCATTACACACACAGAGCTATATTTTCTTCCCAGAAGCACCTATAGGACTTGAAGTGTGTTAGTCCCATTACACACACAGAGCTATATTTTGTTCCCAGAAGCACCTATAGGACTTGAAGTGTGTTAGTCCCATTACACACACAGAGCTATATTTTCTTCCCAGAAGCACATATAGGACTTGAAGTGTGTTAGTCCCATCACACACACACAGAGCTATATTTTCTTCCCAGAAGCACCTATAGGACTTGAAGTGTGTTAGTCCCATCACACACACAGAGCTATATTTTCTTCCCAGAAGCACCTATAGGACTTGAAGTGTGTTAGTCCCATCACACACACAGAGCTATATTTTGTTCCCAGAAGCACCTATAGGACTTGAAGTGTGTTAGTCCCATTACACACACAGAGCTATATTTTCTTCCCAGAAGCACCTATAGGACTTGAAGTGTGTTAGTCCCATCACACACACAGAGCTATATTTTGTTCCCAGAAGCACCTATAGGACTTGAAGTGTGTTAGTCCCATCACACACACAGAGCTATATTTTCTTCCCAGAAGCACCTATAGGACTTGAAGTGTGTTAGTCCCATCACACACACAGAGCTATATTTTGTTCCCAGAAGCACCTATAGGACTTGAAGTGTGTTAGTCCCATCACACACACAGAGCTATATTTTGTTCCCAGAAGCACCTATAGGACTTGAAGTGTGTTAGTCCCATTACACACACAGAGCTATATTTTGTTCCCAGAAGCACCTATAGGACTTGAAGTGTGTTAGTCCCATTACACACACAGAGCTATATTTTCTTCCCAGAAGCACCTATAGGACTTGAAGTGTGTTAGTCCCATCACACACACAGAGCTATATTTTGTTCCCAGAAGCACCTATAGGACTTGAAGTGTGTTAGTCCCATCACACACACAGAGCTATATTTTGTTCCCAGAAGCACCTATAGGACTTGAAGTGTGTTAGTCCCATTACACACACAGAGCTATATTTTGTTCCCAGAAGCACCTATAGGACTTGAAGTGTGTTAGTCCCATTACACACACAGAGCTATATTTTCTTCCCAGAAGCACCTATAGGACTTGAAGTGTGTTAGTCCCATCACACACACAGAGCTATATTTTGTTCCCAGAAGCACCTATAGGACTTGAAGTGTGTTAGTCCCATCACACACACAGAGCTATATTTTGTTCCCAGAAGCACCTATAGGACTTGAAGTGTGTTAGTCCCATTACACACACAGAGCTATATTTTGTTCCCAGAAGCACCTATAGGACTTGAAGTGTGTTAGTCCCATTACACACACAGAGCTATATTTTGTTCCCAGAAGCACCTATAGGACTTGAAGTGTGTTAGTCCCATTACACACACAGAGCTATATTTTCTTCCCAGAAGCACCTATAGGACTTGAAGTGTGTTAGTCCCATCACACACACAGAGCTATATTTTGTTCCCAGAAGCACCTATAGGACTTGAAGTGTGTTAGTCCCATCACACACACAGAGCTATATTTTGTTCCCAGAAGCACCTATAGGACTTGAAGTGTGTTAGTCCCATTACACACACAGAGCTATATTTTCTTCCCAGAAGCACCTATAGGACTTGAAGTGTGTTAGTCCCATTACACACACAGAGCTATATTTTCTTCCCAGAAGCACCTATAGGACTTGAAGTGTGTTAGTCCCATCACACACACAGAGCTATATTTTGTTCCCAGAAGCACCTATAGGACTTGAAGTGTGTTAGTCCCATCACACACACAGAGCTATATTTTGTTCCCAGAAGCACCTATAGGACTTGAAGTGTGTTAGTCCCATTACACACACAGAGCTATATTTTGTTCCCAGAAGCACCTATAGGACTTGAAGTGTGTTAGTCCCATTACACACACAGAGCTATATTTTCTTCCCAGAAGCACCTATAGGACTTGAAGTGTGTTAGTCCCATTACACACACAGAGCTATATTTTGTTCCCAGAAGCACCTATAGGACTTGAAGTGTGTTAGTCCCATCACACACACAGAGCTATATTTTGTTCCCAGAAGCACCTATAGGACTTGAAGTGTGTTAGTCCCATTACACACACAGAGCTATATTTTCTTCCCAGAAGCACCTATAGGACTTGAAGTGTGTTAGTCCCATCACACACACAGAGCTATATTTTCTTCCCAGAAGCACCTATAGGACTTGAAGTGTGTTAGTCCCATCACACAGAGCTCCTCTATTTTCTTTGCAGAAGCACCCATAGGACTTCTAGTGTGTTAGTGGCATCACACAGAGCTCCTATATATTCTTCTCAGCAGCACCCACAGGACTTCTAGTGTGTTAGTGGCATCACACAGAGCTCCTCTATTTTCTTTGCATAAGCACCCACAGGACTTCTAGTGTGTTAGTGGCATCACACAGAGCTCCTCTATTTTCTTTGCATAAGCACCCACAGGACTTCTAGTGTGTTAGTGGCATCACACAGAGCTCCTCTATTTTCTTTGCATAAGCACCCACAGGACTTCTAGTGTGTTAGTGGCATCACACAGAGCTCCTCTATTTTCTTTGCAGAAGCACCCACAGGACTTCTAGTGTGTTAGTGGCATCACACAGAGCTCCTCTATTTTCTTTGCATAAGCACCCACAGGACTTCTAGTGTGTTAGTGGCATCACACAGAGCTCCTCTATTTTCTTTGCAGAAGCACCCATAGGACTTCTAGTGTGTTAGTGGCATCACACAGAGCTCCTATATATTCTTCTCAGCAGCACCCACAGGACTTCTAGTGTGTTAGTGGCATCACACAGAGCTCCTCTATTTTCTTTGCATAAGCACCCACAGGACTTCTAGTGTGTTAGTGGCATCACACAGAGCTCCTCTATTTTCTTTGCATAAGCACCCACAGGACTTCTAGTGTGTTAGTGGCATCACACAGAGCTCCTCTATTTTCTTTGCATAAGCACCCACAGGACTTCTAGTGTGTTAGTGGCATCACACAGAGCTCCTCTATTTTCTTTGCATAAGCACCCACAGGACTTCTAGTGTGTTAGTGGCATCACACAGAGCTCCTCTATTTTCTTTGCAGAAGCACCCACAGGACTTCTAGTGTGTTAGTGGCATCACACAGAGCTCCTCTATTTTCTTTGCATAAGCACCCACAGGACTTCTAGTGTGTTAGTGGCATCACACAGAGCTCCTCTATTTTCTTTGCAGAAGCACCCATAGGACTTCTAGTGTGTTAGTGGCATCACACAGAGCTCCTATATATTCTTCTCAGCAGCACCCACAGGACTTCTAGTGTGTTAGTGGCATCACACAGAGCTCCTCTATTTTCTTTGCATAAGCACCCACAGGACTTCTAGTGTGTTAGTGGCATCACACAGAGCTCCTCTATTTTCTTTGCATAAGCACCCACAGGACTTCTAGTGTGTTAGTGGCATCACACAGAGCTCCTCTATTTTCTTTGCATAAGCACCCACAGGACTTCTAGTGTGTTAGTGGCATCACACAGAGCTCCTCTATTTTCTTTGCAGAAGCACCCACAGGACTTCTAGTGTGTTAGTGGCATCACACAGAGCTCCTCTATTTTCTTTGCAGAAGCACCCATAGGACTTCTAGTGTGTTAGTGGCATCACACAGAGCTCCTATATATTCTTCTCAGCAGCACCCACAGGACTTCTAGTGTGTTAGTGGCATCACACAGAGCTCCTCTATTTTCTTTGCATAAGCACCCACAGGACTTCTAGTGTGTTAGTGGCATCACACAGAGCTCCTCTATTTTCTTTGCATAAGCACCCACAGGACTTCTAGTGTGTTAGTGGCATCACACAGAGCTCCTCTATTTTCTTTGCAGAAGCACCCACAGGACTTCTAGTGTGTTAGTGGCATCACACAGAGCTCCTCTATTTTCTTTGCATAAGCACCCACAGGACTTCTAGTGTGTTAGTGGCATCACACAGAGCTCCTCTATTTTCTTTGCAGAAGCACCCATAGGACTTCTAGTGTGTTAGTGGCATCACACAGAGCTCCTATATTTTCTTCTCAGCAGCACCCACAGGACTACCGACTACAATGGCTGGAAGACCGCCAAGGGGAGGCAGAGCGTGCAGAGCCAAGAACACAGGGCAGGCAGGCTCTGTTTCTAGTGGACGTGGCCGTGGACGTGGACGTGGTCGTGCATCGTCATCAGCACGTGGCCATGGGACACGCGCGTCTTTGTTTTCGGCAGCTGGACATGTGGAGCCGCATCATGCTGAAGGCTTGGTAGAATGGATGACCAAGCCCTCCTCATCCTCCTCATCCTCTCTCACCCAGGCTCAGGGTACTGACAGAGCATCATCAGCCACCCCTTCCCTAGACCCACCATGTCCTCCTGAGGAGTCCCCCGAACTCTTTGAGCACAGTGTTGGGTACATGCTCCAGGAGGATGCCCAACGATTCGAAGGCTCGGATGACGATACCCAGCTTGAGGAATCTGGCAGTACAGTTCCACCAGCTGCAGCTTACTGCCAGGTTTGCTCTAGTGGTGAAGAGGGAGGGGATGATGAGGTCACTGACTCCACGTGGGTGCCTCAAGGGAGAGAGGATGAGGAGGAGGACGAGGAGGAGGAGGATGCGGCGTCACATGTCCAACGAGGCAGGATGCCCCCTGGAGGCCAGGTAGAGGCCAGCACAGCAACTGTACAACACCGCAGAGCTCCGCCTGTGCAGGGCGCTGCCTCTGCACGTTATCAGAAAAGTTCTTTGGTGTGGGCCTTTTTTGAGACGAGTGCAGCAGATCGCACCACTGCTATTTGCAATATTTGTCTCAAGCGTATCTCGCGTGGCCAAAACATCAGCCGCTTGGGCACGACAAGCATGACCAGACATATGGCGACCTGCCATGCAGCTCGTTGGCAGGCACACATAAAAGACCCACACCAAAGAACTAAGCGGACCTCTCCTTGCTCCTCCTCAGCTGGGATCTCCATCCCCACTACACCTTCAGTCCTCTCTGAAAGCTGCTCTGAGAGGACTGAAGGTGTAGAATTCGGTGTGTCACAACCAAGTACTTGCAGTACACCGACGTCCGAATGCAGCAGGCAAATTTCCCTGCCCCAGCTGCTGGACCGTAGAAAGAAGTACACTCCCAGCCATCCACATGCCCAGCGGTTGAATGCTAGCCTTGCTAAATTGCTAGCACTTCAACTGCTGCCTTTTCAGTTGGTAGACTCGGCCCCCTTCCGTGAGTTTGTTCAATGTGCGGTTCCTCAGTGGCAGGTTCCCAAACGCCACTTTTTCTCGCGGAAGGCGATTCCGTCTCTCTACCGGCATGTGGAGGGCAATGTCCATGCCTCGCTGGACAGGGCGGTCAGCGGTAAGGTGCATATTACCGCTGACTCATGGTCCAGCAGGCATGGACAGGGACGGTACCTTTCTTTCACGGCCCATTGGGTCACTCTATTGGCAGCTGGGAGGGATGCAGGACAAGGTGCAGTAGTGTTGGAGGTTGTTCCGCCACCACGCCTCCAAAACGCGACTACTGCTACTGGTTGTGACACACCTCTCTCCTCCACCCCCTCCTCTTCTTCTTCCTCCAGTGCTCTGTCCTTGGAACCAGCGGTGCTCCGTAGGCGTACAAGGGGCTACGCAAGTACGCAGGCAAAAAGATGCCATGCCGTGCTTGCGCTGGTGTGTTTGGGGGACAGGAGCCACACTGGGCCAGAGGTTCTGGCAGCTCTGCAGGGGCAGGCCGAGAGGTGGTTGACGCCACGTCAGCTTAAGCCAGGAATGGTCGTTTCTGACAATGGCACCAACCTCCTCTCCGCCCTGCGACAGGGGCAGCTCACCCATGTGCCCTGCATGGCTCACGTCCTCAACCTGGTGGTGCAGCGGTTCTTGGGCAGGTTCCCAGGCTTACAGGATGTCCTGAGGCAGGCCAGGAAAGTCTGTGTGCATTTCCGCCGATCTTATAATGCCAGTGCTCGGCTGACTGAGCTGCAAAAGGAGCTGAACCTGCCCAAGAACCGCCTAATATCTGACATGCCCACCAGGTGGAACTCAACGTTGGCCATGCTGCAGCGACTGCACACGCAGCAGAGGGCCATCAATGAGTACCTTTGCGACTACGGCACCAGGACAGGGTCAGGGAGCTTGGTTTTTTTTCCCCACGTCAGTGGAGCATGATCAGGGATGCATGCACTGTCCTCTCACCATTTGAGGAGGCCACGAGGATGGTGAGCAGTGACAGTGCATGCATCAGTGACACTGTCCCTCTTGTCCACCTGTTGGAGCATACGCTGCGTGGGATAATGGACAGGGCACTTGAGGCAGAACAGAGGCAGGAAGAGGAGGACTTCCTTGCCTCTCAAGGCCCCCTTTATCCGGACAGTGTTCCTTCTGTCCCACCCATCACACAGGAAGAGGATGAGGAGGAGGAGGAGGAGGAGGAGGAGGAGGATTGTGTGAGCATGGAGGTGGAGCCTGGCACTCAGCATCAGCAGCAGCAGTCTTTTAGGGATGATGTACAGTCCCAACAAGCCAGTGGACTTGTACGTGGCTGGGAGGAGGTGGCTGGCGATCATGTCATCCTCAGTGACCCAGAAGACTCCGGACCGAATGCCTCAGCTAACCTACGCTGCATGGCCTCCCTGATCCTGCAAAGCCTGCGGAAGGATCCTCGTGTTCTTCGGATCAAGGAGAGGGACCATTACTGGCTGGCCACTCTCCTTGATCCGCGGTACAAGGGTAAGGTTGCGGACCTTATCTTGCCGTCGCAGAGGGAGCAGAGGATGAGACATCTCAGGGAGGCCTTGCAGAAAGGTCTGTGCAACGCGTTCCCAGAAACTGGGAGGCTACAAACTCCTGGTCCTGGGCGACGAGTTGCTGAGGCTTCGGTCAGTGGCAGAAGGAGCGGTGGGGAAGGTGGACGTCTGACCGATGCGTTCAGACAATTTTTTAGTCCGCAGCCCCAAGGTATGATCGGTTCCAGCAACCATCGCCAGCGTCTGATATACATGGTGCAGGAATACCTTGGGGCAAGGTCAGACTTGGACACCTTTCCCACCGAAAATCCTCTGGCTTACTGGGTCCTGAGGATGGATCACTGGCCAGAGCTTGCACAGTATGCAATTGAGCTACTGGCCTGTCCTGCCTCCAGCGTTCTTTCCGAACGCACATTCAGTGCTGCTGGAGGATTTGTGACTGATCATAGGGTGCGCCTGTCCACCGCCTCGGTTGATCGACTGACATTCATCAAAATGAATCAGTCTTGGATCACCACCAGCTACCAGGCACCTGAGGCGGATATAACCGAATAATTTTTAATGTCACATCCCTTCAAGACTGCCTATGCTGATGCTGAGTGACTGTCCTCTTATGTTCACTGACTATCCTCTTCCTCCTCCTCAATGATCCATGCCACCACACCAGTGCCTAAGGCACAATTTTTCAGCCCCTGTTTAACAGGGGCGTGTACTTACAATTTTTAAAAAAAAATGCTTCGCAACACGTGTGACTGCTGTGCTCCAAGTACAGTCTCTGTGAGGGCCGTGTTGCAGTGTTGTGGCACCAGCACCAGTGCCTAAGGCACAATTTTTCAGCCCCTGTTTAACAGGGGCGTGTACTTACAATTTTTAAAAAAAATGCTTCGCAACACGTGTGACTGCTGTGCTCCAAGTACAGTCTCTGTGAGGGCCGTGTTGCAGTGTTGTGGCACCAGTGCCTAAGGCACAATTTTTCAGCCCCTGTTTAACAGGGGCGTGTACTTACAATTTTTTAAAAAAATGCTTCGCAACACGTGTGACTGCTGTGCTCCAAGTACAGTATCTGTGAGGGCCGGGTTGCAGTGTTGTGGCACCAGCACCAGTGCCTAAGGCACAATTTTTCAGCCCCTGTTTAACAGGGGCGTGTACTTACAATTTTTAAAAAAAAATGCTTCGCAACACGTGTGACTGCTGTGCTCCAAGTACAGTATCTGTGAGGGCCGGGTTGCAGTGTTGTGGCACCAGCACCAGTGCCTAAGGCACAATTTTTCAGCCCCTGTTTAACAGGGGCGTGTACTTACAATTTTTTAAAAAAATGCTTCGCAACACGTGTGACTGCTGTGCTCCAAGTACAGTCTCTGTGAGGGCCGTGTTGCAGTGTTGTGGCACCAGCACCAGTGCCTAAGGCACAATTTTTCAGCCCCTGTTTAACAGGGGCGTGTACATACAATTTTTATAAAAAAAATGCTTCGCAACAATGTGCTCCAAGTACAGTATCTGTGAGGGGTTGCAGTGTTGTGGCACCAGCACCAGTGCCTAAGGCACAATTTTTCAGCCCCTGTTTAACAGGGGCGTGTACTTACAATTTTTTAAAAAAATGCTTCGCAACACGTGTGACTGCTGTGCTCCAAGTACAGTATCTGTGAGGGGTTGCAGTGTTGTGGCACCAGCACCAGTGCCTAAGGCACAATTTTTCAGCCCTGTTTAACAGGGGCGGGTAATTACAAATCTTGATCTAATAGTTCACAGCAGGGCCCATTCCTGCGCCCACCAAGAGTAACTATGAGGGCCTACAGTCTTGTGGCAACACCGTCCACCACCACCGCCAAAGGCCCAATTTTTCTGCCCTGTTCATCAGGTGCTTGCAATTACAAATCTTGATCTAATAACTCACAGCAGGGCCCATTCCTGCGCCCACCAAGAGTAACTGTGAGAGCTTACAGTCTTGTGGCAACACCGTCCACCACCACCACCACCACCCCCAATTTTTCTGCCCTGTTCAACAGGTGCATGCAATTACAAATCTTGATCTATTAACTCACAGCAGGCCCATTCCTGTGCCCACCAGTCTTGTGGCTACACCAACATCTAATAGGGCAAATTTCTGCAGAGTATATACGCCAGGCCCCTACTTTCATACATCCAACTTACAAACGACTCCTACTTGCAAATGGAAAGAAAAACAGGAAGTGAGAGGAAATCTACCCCTAGGAAGGGAAATTCTATCCTGTTAGATTTAATTTGGGAAAAAGGTATCTCCTCTCTACTGATACTTTATCACCAATCCTTGTTTCAATTAAAACCCCACTTTTCCAAAAACATTTGTCATTGGGACGGAAAGTGAGGTGACATGTTCTGAACAGATGTGCAAAGACAGCAAATGTTACAGGGGTGATAACCCCTCCCTATGTTCTCCAAAAAGCTTAAAAATAGATTTTTTTGGGATGGAGCTACACTTCATAATGTACCTGTTCAGATTCTACTTAAGATCAAACCTAAAGCCGCAAGTGGTTTTAAATGCTTCTTTTTTTCCTTTACAAATGTCATTTTGTGCAAGGACAGTTCTAAACACGGGAAACACATGCCACTTCACAGGCATACTTTGGACACCCCCCAGGTACCATATTTAAAGGAAAATGTCACTTTTTTTTTTCACTTTATGCATCATTAAAATGACTGCTCCCGAAAAAACGTTAGTTTTTAAAAGTTCTTTTTGCATTGATATATGTCCCCTGGGGCAGGACCCGGGTCCCCAAACCTGTTTTATGACATTAACATGCATATTGGCCGTTGTAATTAGCACTTTTGATTTCGAACGTTCGCGTCCATTATAACGTATAGGGTTCGAAAATTCGCGCGAACTTTCGGTCCGTTCGAAGGTTCTGGTTCGAACCGAACCCGGGGGGTGTTCGGCTCATCCCTACTCCTGAATGACCCGATCCAATGCATCTTACTGGAGAAAGCTATTAAAGAATATTTTCTTATTAACCAGACGAGCGGAGTGTCCCCCTCAATCGTCTGGATGGCACATAAATTGGTCATCAGGGGGAGTCTCATACAACTGGCCTCAAAACTTAAGGCTGAACACAGAGCAGATACGCTAAAGCTTATGGAAGACTTTCATTCTTTAGCGAAAGCACACAAGCACCACCCCACGCCCCAGTCTCTGGCAAACCTTGACAAAGTCTGTGCCCTCCTTAACTTGACTCTGATGACAGCAGCGAAAAAGCACCTCAGGTGGACCGGGGTTAAATTCAATTCCCCAAAAAGACAGGATTGGTTCCAGACTAGCTGTAAAGCTAAGTCCTAAACAATGCTCCCTAGCCTTCCCTAAAATTCAGACTGCCTCGGGGGACTTGACACAGAACCCAACCAAGATCATGGAAGCTTTTCTACAGTTCTACTCTGATCTATACAAACCTATCACCCCCCTCCCCTTCCGACCGCTACAGGACAAATTTTTTTTTGACAATCTACCACTGCCCACACTGACTAAGGGCCATAGAGACCTAATGGAGAGCTTGTTCACCACAGAGGAGATACTAGACACCATTAACCACTTCCGGACCACTGCACGCCGATGTACGTCCCTAATTTGAGGACGAATATCGTTGTTATGGCAGTAGCTAGCTGCCATAACCCCAGTATCCCCGCGTTCGGCCAGCGGTAAAAGTGGTCTCTGTGGCAGATTCACTGTAAGATCACCTTTATCAGGGGCAGGAGAGGGCACCCCCTCCCTCTGCGATCCGGTGCCCTCCGCCGCTTACCGAAGCCTTCGACAGGTTATCGATTTATGCCAGTTTCTGAATACGATTTTTATTTAATTGTATTACTTTTTATTACTTTTTATATGAATTTGAGAAATAGAACACTTTTTTTATAAAATGAGCAAAACAGGTTGTCATACCAGATAGTCACATTGAGGTTTGGTTTCCTGTGTGTGATGAGAATTCATATATAAAGGTCGTAAGATGGCCGCCAGGCAAAATTGAGGTTTGAGTGTCTTTCATTCTTGTGAAATGGCCGCCAGGTGAAAAAGAGGCTTGGTTGTCTCTTTGTGTGTATATAAGCTGATGGTTCAGCGCGTCGCCCGTGACCCTGGAAGACGTCACGTATGACAAAACATGTTGGGCGGAGCTATGTGCTGACATCATCACGCCCCACGTGACCCCGGAAGTACAGGTGTTTCGAGTTTTATTGCCGGCAAGTGTTTTTCATAATGTTTGTACATCCAACTAGAGATTTTATACAATAAATCAGTTTTTAAAAGATAACGCACTATTGGAGCCTTTGTTCCTCTACATGCTCCGTGCTAACTTGGAAGATTGTGCTCTCGAGGAAGGGAGACTGACAATGGCCATACATTGAGAAGGACGCCCCCCGTCTGCCTGCGCACCCTAGAGCCAGGATTAATTTTAGACCCCGCAGAGGGTTATATATGCAGGTGTGTGTGACCTCGCTGCAACAGGAGGTCCACTCCTTCTGGTAAGAAGACTCATTCCTTCAGGTGATTTCCACACTGAGAGCTCCATCTCTTTCCCTTGGTGGTGGTGAAAGCCCTGAGAATCTTTTTCATCCATCTGTACTTTTACCGTTATAGAACTTGCTTCATTTTTTATCTTTCACAGACTTTATTTCATGAATAACTCTTCACTTTATATGCAATTATATGTATTATATATATATATTTTTACACTATATTTGATCAGCGCGACTATTTTAGTTTAGCCATATTGCATTGCATTTTCAGAAAATTACAGCGGCTGCAGATTTAAAAGGAAAGGTCATTTTTAATAACATTCAATTACAATATGACTTGTGTCGCAATTGTATACGCTATATTATTTTTTCTTTATTTGCTATACTTTTTCCCCACAAAAGTGGAGTTACCCTTTCTCTGCCCGGTCCGTACATCGTACAGACCTGACAGCAGAGGATATTACACACAATCCACAAGTGTGTGAACCTGACAGGCAGTCTTCTGCCTGTCAGAGGAGAGCATTTGGGAGGCGGTGCTGGTGCCGATCACTCTCACACACCCCAGGTATCGGCACTACCCCCTTCCGCCGTGCCCCACCATGCTTACCAGGCTTCGCTTGCCAATCTGCAGGCTCGGGAGCTCCATGGAGTGGGTGCTGGCGGCTGGAGGGGAAGGAGAAGAGCGGACAAATGTCCGCTCTCCTCCCCTTCTTCTTGTGACCCGGAAAGCGATGTCTTCTGATGTCACTACCGGGTCAAAATCTCTGTATCCCCGGATAGATTAACCAGACAATAATGTTTTGCAATGTGATCTGCATTGCAAAACATTTAGTGGAGCACAGGAGAGGTCTTTGAGACCCTGTATATCTCAATAAAGAAAACCTGTCACCAAAAAAAAATCACGTTTTGTCCCCCAAAAAAAAGTTAGGTAAAAAAATATATATATATTTTTTTTTACAAAAAAATAAAGTTACACCCAAGCACATAAACCCCCCCTCAAAAAAAATGTTTGAGGCTCCAACATATACGCACATAGGAATGTAAGCACATGCGTCGGGGGCGCCTGCTCGTGAAAACGTTGATTGCGATACACATGTTACATATTGCCGCTCATGCCGGTTGGGAGCAATAATTCTAACACAAGACCTCCTCTGTAACACTAAACTTATGACCTATAGGGGCCTTTTGAGGCGTTGCCTATAGAAAATATAGGGTACTGAGGTTTGACACCAGTTCACAGGCACACAAAAATTTAAGGTTTGGCATGTTGGGTACCTATTTGTTTATATTTTACCAAAAATGTGGGTGATTTATTGTTTTTTTATGGAAACCTTTGCCGTAATATCGTGTCACATAAAAAAATTGGAACTACCACTATTTTATTTTCTAGGGTGTCTGCTTTCAGAAAATATGTCATGTTTGGGGTTTTATGTAATCTTCAGGCCTAAAGTGATTTTTTAAATGTGTGCAGAAAACACAAAAATGCCTCTGGCAGCAAAAGGGTTAAAAGGACTGACTATTTGCAAGTTTCTTTAAACCAAAAAGTGGAATTCAAAGGCTTGAAAAGCAAGAGGGAAAAAAAGTGGGGAAAGGGAAAAGGAGGGGAAGGAAAGGGGAGGGGAAAGAAACAGAGAAGCGGGGGTGAAGGGTGAGGGAGCAGGATAAAAGGGAGGAAAAAAAAGAAGAGAAAAAGAGTGAAAAAATAAATCATCATAAAAAAAAGATGTGTGTGTGTGTGTGGTGGGGTGGGCATCTGTTGGGGAGAACAGTGGAATAGAAATTGAGATAAAGAAAAGGTGCCAGGAAAGCTTTTACTTTAACTTACCCAATCAGATGTTTAGGTCAATTTCTAGGTGTGTCAAAAGATCCCAGAGAAAGACAGCTAAAGTCACAAATTAGTTTTTACAAGTGCAGTCATAGTGCACTCAACAATAGGCACCCCTATGCCTCAAACATTCTGTGGTGCCTTTTTCTCTTTTTACAACTTCTTTTAGGTCTTACAAATCATGACCAGGCTTAAAATGAGCTCAACACAATGGGACAAGTAAAATTTCTCATCTTATTTCCATGTTCGTCTTCCCGCAGAAGAATAACTTCCTCTGTGCTGAATTTATGGTGTTGAAAAGTTACTTTAAAGTCAATTTGTGATACAAAGAATGAAAAAAAAAGCCGTATCACCAGCCTCTGGAGAAGAATGGGGTATGTTCTAAAATATATCAGCGGTGAGAGTGTCTTTTAGACATAACCGGATTGGATTTGAGGCTTGTGTTATTGTTTGCTCTGCTATCTGGCCCTATTATAAGTAACTGTTACATGAAGAGGGAAGATCAAGTATTCATGCCTAGCAACCTAGAGCCCTTTTAAATCACAGAAACATGATCAATGCACAAACTCACTTCTTGCACACCCATAAATTATATTGCGAGTGTATGGTCACCCACAGAATATCTGATTTACATGCTGCTGTATAACAAGCGAAATTCTAATCTATTCCAGAGGGTTCAATATGTTCCTTGGTATTTCAGGAAGATTTATTTCAGAGAGGCTAGGGGATTATTTACAGATAGCTGCGGGTCATACTGTAAAATTGGCCAAAAATACTTTGCAGTTGCCCTGAGCGCATTTGGACAAATCGTACAGAACAGATTTAAAAGATTTTTTTTTTCTGAAATAGTCTTTAACCCCCTAAGTGTAGTCTTGGCTACGCATTCGCAGGAGAGTTCCAGCCTTCCTCTGCCTTTAAAGTGTTTTGAAATCATGCAGCGTCTCTGAAATTTGTAGCTGCTGTTGCTACTGACACAGTAATTTGCATCTCACTAGCATGAAGCATAATGCAGAATTGTCTCATGATTATTTTCTCTTGCAGGCTTAGTGAGGTCTCTGTGTACACCAGGTTACTGCTTATGAATCATGCATTCTGAACAACTGACACAGGGGCACAACACACATACTTATTAACGTTATAAATCAGCCATATCTGGCCTTGAATAATGATGAAAGGTCTATGGAGTTTTATTGTTCTTGCTGGAATTTAGGCCCTATTTTGATGTTGTTATTATACAGTACATCTATCTGTTTTGCTTATTAATGCAAAAACTGCCCTAAACAATTGACATGTTAAGGCTTCCTCTATTGTGTCTTTCGCCATCTGGTGTATTACTACAAATATCAGCATGTAGCATTTTATAACTGTAGAAAGTTCACGTTGTGGATGTTGCAAACCAGATATTTATTATCATCTCAGAAATGTCACAGCAAATATGGGCATTATTCCAATGAAGTGTATCACCAGTAACTATTGCTTTTAGTATCAAAACATGCATGCCTGTAAGGTTGTTTTTGCTGACATAAATGAAAATTAGTATACAAAAGTGTACTCAGTAATATTGGTGGTGTTAAAATATACTTCAATCCAAGATATTGGAGGAAGTGTAGAGTTTGCATTATATGGAAAATTAATTTTTAGCTGTATGGCTTCTTCCTGAACTATAGATTCTTCCTATAACTCTCAAACTCCTATGTGTTCTCTCACCCTACAGTTCTCTTTCTCAACTTGCATACAAATGTCTAGAGGTAGACAGAGGAGAAAAAAAAAAAGAAAGAAAAAGTTATTACATTTTGAGGCTTGGTGCTGCCTGTAACATTGTTGTCTTAGTCCTAGGTCCACAAGTTCCATTGTTGTAAACGCACCTGCTGTAAACCATAGCAGGCAATCAGATTAGTGCTTATTTCTAAGGGTGATGTAGAACATTGTAGAAAACATCGATGTTGGGCAGCAATATGGCTTGGTAAATAACTCAGTGGTATTGCATTGCTTGATTTCATAAACTTTTCCTATATTCAAAACAGGTTTCTCTGGGTTATTTCGATTCTGCCTGAAAAACATAATTCTAGGTTTAGAGGTAAGGGCAGCGAAGAGGAACAAACCGCAGGACTTTAAAGGTGCCAAAAATACTGAATTGATTATAGTTGAAAAAACACAATATATTTTATTATAACAATAAAAATTGATAAAAATTCCTTGTTATATCACTTGTATAATTAATAAACCGATGCATTCACTTCCACTCTACATGTTTTGCTCCAAAGAGCTTCTTCAGGAGACTCAAGAGTGCTGCATGAATTAAATGCTATAAATGACAAAGAAACATAGGAATAATTACATCGTGTTTTGGATAGAACTTTGCATCCATCACAATATTGGTATACAAAGGTACACATTTTTAATTGTATTTGTATATATTATCATCAAGGAAAAACAAATTTGAATGCTATGTGAATTGAGATAAAGATGGACCTACCGGATATACTTGGACCTAGGTTATTCAAAAAAGCAGAAGAATCCTGATTGATTCCAGTAGATAACTATATACTGTTGGTAAAAAAAAAAATAATACCCGCCCTCTATATTTTCTACCCCAACTGCGCTAAGTAAAATATGAGAATTAAATATTAGATATACTAGTGAAAGAATAAATACATTTGTGAAAACAGCTGCTACTTAATAAATATAATAATGTAAATTCTGCAATTCAACCTAAAATTAAAAAATAAATATACAAAAAAATAGTAGCGCTAGTGTAAAAAAATCTCATACAAATTTCAAAGTACAATAATACAAATGTGAATTGTCCGCCGTGGCCACAGTACACCACTGTACAATTACAGTTCGTTTGCCGTGTTTTTATTGAAGGCTTGATTTTATCTTGTGAAATGTGAGTTTTAGTATTGGAAGTGTTGGTGTGATTCATTAAATTGGTTAAACTTTATCACACTATGTGGAGCACGCTGATTGAGTGGATGATCACTATTAACACCTGTTGCGGGTGAAATACGCTGAAGCCAAACACGAGAGTGGGAGGCATTGTGAGCTGGCGAGTTTGATCTTCAGAGGGAGTGGTGTCACAAGCACGCGGTGTGGTGGTTGATTCAAAATCCTTTGAAGATCCCAATTGAAGATTTGTTTTTGAAGATATACTTTGATTCACTTCATTTAAATCGGACTATTTTTGCATCACCTGTCACTGGGTGTTTTATATACACTTGTAATTAAGTAATTTATTTTATATCACGTTTGTATTATTGTACTTTGAAATTTGTATGAGATTTTTTTACACTAGCGCTACTAGTTTTTCCTATTTTTATTTTTTTAATTTTAGGTTGAATTGCAGACTTTACATGATTCCAGTAGATGCCCAATCAATGGGATATTGTATGACCACAAAGGAGAGACAGATATAACACCTATATTATATTGAAAGAATATATATAAGAAAGTTTTTATATTTAATATAATTAATTAGGTATCAAAATGCATGAGTGGTATTTACCTCAGTCTGATTTGCATGATAGGACCAATTGATTTATCCTTTTCACCTTCAATGAAAGGGGTAACCTAATGATGGTAATGAAGGAATAGCAAAGGTGAAGAGTGCTAAATATCCCTGATGAGGAAGAAAGACACACCAGGAAATTCCTCCACTAAGGGGTCTAAATAGTCCCCCTCCTCCACGTTCAAGCGAAAGCGAAACATGTAGAGCGGTTTATGAATTATACAAGTGATATAAAAAGGATTTTTTTTATCAAATTTTATTGTTATAATAACATATATTGAATTTTATCAACTGTAATCAATTCAGTCTTTTTGGCACCTTAAAAGTCTCACGGTTTGTTCCTCTTCTCTTTTTATAATTCTAGGTTTGTTAAGAGAAGGCTAGAAGATATAACAAAGTGAAATCCACCTACACAATAACAGGATGCTGATGGGATTTAATGTATGCCACTGAAACATAAAAAAAAACTTCACAGACCTTACATAACAAAACAGTTTTGAGACTCCATCTCTCAGTATAAAAATCTCTTTCTAGGTGTCATCAGAGCATACCACATGGAGAACACATAATCGTCGCTGGTATTTAATTACTAAGTTAATTTAAAGTGATTGTAAAGTCTTGTTTTTTTTCCTATAAAAATAACAAACATGTAATACTTAACTCCTCTGTTGCAGTGGATTTGCACAGAGCAGCCTGGATCCTCCTCTTCTCTGGTCCCTCTTCAATGCTCCTGGACCCTCCTTCCTGATCAGTTCCCCCACAGCAAGCCCTCAGCCCTCCCCTCACAACTCCCTGTGTCCATTCAGACATGGAGCCATGACTCGGCCCACCCCCTCTCCCCTGATTGGCTATCTGATTTTGATTAACAGCAGTGGGAGCCAATGGTGCTGCTTCTGTGTCTCAGCCAATCAGGAAGGAGAATCTGGCCTGTTGAGGCACTCGTGGACATCGCTGGACAGAGAGGCACCTCAGATAAGTGTTAGAGGACCTGAGAGGGGCTGCTGCAAACAGAAGGCCTTTTATCTTAATGCATAGAATGCTTTAAGATAAAAAACCTTCTGACTTTACAACACCTTTAAATCTGAGCTCTTACACAGATTTGATGACATAAAGGGCACAAATAATGCCGCTCTCCAACCAATAATGCATAATTTAAGAGTAACTCTACTTTTGTTGCGAAAAAATCACTCCCCTCTGGGTGTTCATTGTACATTGCAAGTATTTTAACAAACTTTGTTGCAGATTCCTACCTTTTTGTTATTCTGAAGAAATCCTGACTCCATGTGAGTGAATCTAATGGAATCTAATGGTTTCATAATTATCAACCAGCTGTGGCACCTGCAGGGCTTTAATGAGGAAACTGCTGGGCCTCCATCCCTAGACATGATTTCCTATTAAGGGTATCTCACCAAAAATAAAATTTTTGTTGCAGGGGACGCCTGAAATCTGACTTGTATCTTAGTGCAGACTTCTGGGAAAATCAGTAAGCCAATCACACAAGCAGGAAATTATGTTTCTGGGGGGGGGGGGGGGGGGTTCTGTGTACTGTACAGAATACCTCCAGGTAGCCATATTGCATTGCATTTACAGAAAATTACAGTGCTGCAGATTGAAAAGGAAAGGTAATTTTTGATAACATTCAATTACAAAATGACTGTCACAATTGTATATATATATGTTATACATATATTTTATTTGCTATTTTTTCCCCCACAAAAGTAGAGTTACTTTAACCGCTTCAGCCCCAGAAGGTTTACCCCACTTCATGACCAGGCCACTGTGTTACTTTAACTAACAATTGCGCGGTCGTGCGATGTGTACACAAATACAATTGATGTCCTTTTTTCCCCACAAATAGAGCTTTCTTTTGGTGGTATTTGATCACCTCTGTGGTTTTTTATTTTTTGTGCTATAAACAAAAAAATACCGACAATTTTGAAAAAAATAAAAAAAAATTACTTTCTGCTATAAAACACATCCAATAAAAAAATGTGAAACATCTAATTTCTTCATCAGTTTAAGCCAATATGTATTTTTCCTACATATTTCTGATAATAAAAATCCCAATGAATGCATATTGATTGGTGAAGTGGAATGAAACGGTATTTCTTTATACCTGACAAAGACCAGCTAGGTATAATTACGGCAATTACCACACTCACAAGACCCTCAGTACTGAGGAGAATAGCTTCTTTCTGAACATAAGAAGAGATGAGTCAAAGTCAATGTTCAAGCTATCTAATTTAATTCTGGGCGGGTATACAACTTGTATACGCTATTATTAGCCAATCATTGCATAGAACATGGGCGTGGTTAGTACAGAGGTGTACATTTCACATCATTACATATCATTACATATCATTAATTATGCCGTCTGCTTTCTTGACTCTTAGTCATGGGTCCTGGTTTCCCATTTCATGTCCCATGTCTCATTACACAGGAAAGGGCCCAGACATCTCTTACCACATAGAACTTTATATAGAAAGATGCTGCTATAAGCTATATCTTCTTATATGTGTGCCTTGCAAAAACTGTTACAGTCTGTAAATACAGAACTTAAATTAACTAGCAGATTAACCCAAGTTACTCTTCTATGAACTTATAAAGATGGAGTCACTCCGGTTCAGCCATATTACTACAATTGGTTTGTGCAAAATTTATAGCATCTAACACTATGGAATATTTTTACATGACTTATGTGACTTATAGCGGGACTGCAACATTGGCGGACAAATCAGACACTAAGTGACACTTTTGACTCTTTTTTGGGGACCAGTGACACTAATACAGTGATCAGTGCTAAAAAACATGCACTGTCACTGTACTAATCACTGTACTAATGACACTGGCAGGGGATGGGTTAACATCAGGGGCAATCAAAGGGTTAAATGTGTCCCTAGGGAGTGCTTTCTAATTGTGTGAGGGATGCTTTAACTGTGGGAAGACAGAGATCCGTGTTCCTGCTTAACAGAAACACAAGATCTCTGTCTTCCCTTTACCACGTTCTGCCTCTCTCAGGAACGATCGGCAGGTACTGGCGGACAATGGGCTCCACCAATCACAGTGAGAGCTCGTTACCAGTGGTACGTGATTTCACAAAGGAGAGCCATCACCCCACAGTACATGTATGTGGGGCGATAGGCAAGTGGTTAAACTGACTTTTTAAATTCAAATAACACAAACACCTGAATTTGACCTAGTATGGCTACCTAAAAAACAATCCACGCCACTTAACCTAACACCTGTCAATCTGGGTAACCTTATAGACCTTGTACCAATTTTCTCCTCAAAGGCTTGCAGAACCTAGGAGCTACTGTTCTTCCCCTACTGAAGGCCATGCTCCACTCGACACACTCCTTCCTTTATGATGTGATCCTTGAAGATCCTTCCATTGAGGCTTTTGACATCAGCACTTAGTCACATATCACATGAATAGCTCCCAGAGGCTGCAGTGAAGTTCTCCCATCCTGGACATGGAACCACCCATGTGCCTGAAACAAGAGACAGTTATCACCTTTCAGGCTAATCAGCTTCACAACTGGCACAAGTATTTGTGTGCATCTGTATTATTTTTGGCAGGATCATTAGAATATAGGCTCTTTAGGGCATGACCTAATATAAATGATTATTCTCTGTAAACCCTTACAGACAATGTTTGTGCAGTAATGAATAAAATATATAGGTTGCTGCAAATTCACTTTTCATTTGCTGTGTTTTAGTGCTTCCTTATATATATATATATTCCTATTGTAGTTGCTGTATATAGCGAAACATTTTAAGTTTACTCGAATGCCCCGTACACACGATCGGAAATTCCGCCAGCTAAAGTCCGATGAGAGCTTTTGGTCAGAAATTCCCTGTGTATGCTCCATCGGACTTTTGCTGGCGGAATTCCGACGTGCAAAATTCCTACGCATGCTCGGAAACAATTCAACGCATGCTCGGAAGCATTGAACTTAATTTTCCCTGCTCGTCGTAGTGTTGTACGTCACCGCGTTCTTGGCGGTCGAAAGTTCATAGAACTTTTGTGTGACCGTGTGTATGCAAGCCAAGCTTGAGCAGAATTTCCTTCGGAAATACTATCCAAGTTTGAAATGAAACCCCTGTTTGAAATGGTAATGGGTACATTTTACCCCTACCATTTCACAAAGAAAGTGTAAAAAAACACACAGACACCATTGGGATAAGTCCTTTATTAAAAATAAAAAAAAGATTCCAGCAGTGGTAATCCACTCTTGGTATCCTGCGGGGTCCAGCGATGGATGATTTCTCCTCTCCAGGGTCCAACGATGATGTCCAGCGCAGCGCATTCTGTCTCCACCGGAGACACCGTGGGAACCCTGGTGATAACCTGACAGGTCTCTTAACTGAGGAGGATGGGGCCACCCGTCACGTGACCCCGCCCCCCTCTGACGCAAGGGGAAACCCGGGCTTCCCCAGTGACGTACGGGTGACCCCGCCCCCCTCTGATGTAACGCAGGTTTCCGTCACATCAGAGGGAGGCGGGGTCATCCGCACATCACTGGGGAATTCCGGGTTTCCCCTTGCGTCAGAGGGGGTGGTTGCATCAGAGGGGGGCGGGGTCAGGTGACGGGTGGCCCCGTCCTCCTCAGCTAAGACCTGTCAGGCCATCATCGGGATTCCCACGGTGTCTCCGGTGGAGACAGGATGTGCTGCACTGGACGTCATCGGGAGAGATCATCCATCCCTGGACCCCGGAGAAGAAATCGCCCATCGCAGGATACCAAGAGTGGATTACCACCGCTGGAATATTTTTTTTATTTTTTTATTTTTAACAAAGGACTTATCCCAATGGTGTCTGTGTGTTTTTTTTACAATTTTTTACACTTTCTTTGTGAAATGGTAGGGGTATAATGTACCCGTTACCATTTCAAACAGGGGGGGCAGGATCTGGGGGTCCCCTTGTTAAAGGGGGCTTCCAGATTCCGATAAGCCCCCTGCCCGCAGACCTCCATAACCACCGGGCAAGGGTTGTGGGGGATGAGGCCCTTGTCCCCATCAACATGGGGACATGGTGCTTTGAGGGGTCACAGACCCCCAAAGCATCCTCCCAATGTTGAGAGCATGTGGCCTGGTACGGTTCAGGAGGGGGGCTCTTTTCCTGCCGCCTGCCAGGTTGCGTGCTCAGATAAAGGGTCTGGTATGGATTTTTGGGGGGAACTCCACGCCATTAAAAAAAAAAAAATTGGTGTGGAGTTCCCCTTAAAATCCATACCAGACCTGAAGGGCCTGGTAATTAAATTTGGGGGGAACCCCACGCTTTCTTTATCAATAACTCAATAATAACTTTCAATGACTGTTCTCTGTATTACGGGGAGCCGAAAATTCATTATAGCCGCGAGTGCTTTTAAATTACTTTTTTTTCTGCAGAAATGAAACTTTGTGCAGGGTCAGTTCTAAGCACGGGAAACAATTTTTTAGGCAATTTTTTACAGGCATACTATACACACCCCTAGGTACGAAATTTAAAGGAATATTACACTTTTATTGTTTCACTTTAAGCATTATTAAAATCACTGCTCCCGAAAAATTGGCCGTTTTTTTTACTTTTTTTTGCATTGATACATGTCCCCTGGGGCAGGACCCGGGTCCCCAAACCCTTTTTAGGACAATAACTTGCATATTAGCCTTTAAAATGAGCACTTTTGATTTTGAACGTTCGAATCCCATAGACTTTAATAGGGTTCTAAAGTTCACACGAATTTTAGGTCTGTTCGCAGGTTCTGGTGCGAACCGAACCGGGGGTTTTTCGGCTCATCCCTATTACCCACCAGCAACAGCAAACCTCTAACTGTAGGAACAAAGGGGAACCAGACTAAGTGCACTATTAAATCATTGGTTTAAAGGTTAAAAACAGAATGCAACTCACAAAGTAGACGAATAATATGGACATGTAAACTAGTACTCATCAGTCCTGGAGTCTCTCAAAGCCATCCTGATAGGCGTGGCAGCCTCGAGCACAGCTGGCTGTGTTGTGATGGGAACAGGAAACCACCGATCACCACTGTAACCAGCGTGGACCGCAAGATGGTGCCAGGCCGGACGTGACGTCACAGGAAGGGAGTGCTTGGCGTGCTGATGTAAAGAGGTTGCTTTGTAATGCATTACCGCCCTCTTTACGTCAGCACTCCAAGCACTCCCTGACAAGTACCAGTTTACATGCCAATATTATTTGTCTACTTTGTGAGTTGCCATTCTGTTTGCAAATGCAAATAGAAAGGCACATTTATGTGCAGCACGTGTAATTACTGTAAGTACATGCTTACGTAAAAAAATCCTACCCTCCCCAATGGGAAAATCTTCTACCCAGAGCATTTTGCGAATTGCAGGGCCTTTGGAGTTAACTACATGCTGCAGTATACCTGCTTCTATATCGGAAAAAACTAAGCTGGAGTTCTGGAGGAGGGCCTATAGGCATATCCACAGTATGCAGGTATGCAACCCAGACCTTCCCCTTGGACGCCATGTATCCTTGGTACATGGCGGAAATTTTCTCAATGTCAAATTTTTGATTTTGGATCGGATACACTCAAATCCAAGGGGAGGGGACTGGAATAAGACCCTCCTCCAGATGGAACTAAGATGGATTTATCAATTAAATGCAACAATGCCTCCAGGCCTCAATGAAGCCATATGTTTTAAACCATTCCTCAAGGGTTTTTCCTCTGGAGGAATGGAAAAATTAACTAGCAATGGATTGCTTTTTTTCATTAATATCATTCTGAGATATAGATCTTGTTTGTCTTCCCTTAACATGCCCTCTTTCTTCCCTCATCTTTCTTTTTTGTGACCAATATATATGCATGACAACATCAGTGTATATATATATATATATATATATATATATATATATATATATATATATATACAGTGGTGTGAAAAAGTGTTTGCCCCCTTCCTCATTTCCTGTTCCTTTGCATGTTTGTCACACTTAAGTGTTTCGGAACATCAAACCAATTTAAACAATAGTCAAGGACAACACAAGTAAACACAAAATGCAATTTGTAAATGAAGGTGTTTATTAGTAAAGGTGAAAAAAAATCCAAACCATCATGGCCCTGTGTGAAAAAGTGATTGCCCCCTAAACCTAATAACTGGTTGGGCCACCCTTAGCAGCAACAACTGCAACCAAGCGTTTGCGATAACGTGCAATGAGGCTTTTACAGCGTCCTGGAGGAATTGTGGCCCACTCATCTTTGCAGAATTGTCCTAATTCAGTTACATTAGAGGGTTTTCGAGCATGAACGGCCTTTTTAAGGTCATACCACAACATCTCAATAGGATTCAGGTCAGGACTTTGGCTAGGCCACTCCAAAGTCTTCATTTTGTTTTTCTTCAGCCATTAGGTGGTGGACTTGCTGGTGTGTTTTTAGGATCATTGTCCTGCTGCAGAACCCAAGTTCGTTTCAGCTTGAGTACACGAACAGATGGTCGGACATTCTCCTTCAGGATCTCTTGGTAGACAGCAGAATTCATAGTTCCTTTTATCACGGCAAGTCTTCCAGGTCCTGAAGCAGCAAAACAGCCCCAGACCATCACACTACCACCACCATATTTTACTGTTGGTATAATGTTCTTTTTCTGAAATGCAGTGTTCCTTCTACGCCAGATATACTTGGACACACACCTTCCAAAGAGTTCCACTTTTGTCTCATCGGTCCACAGAATGTTGTCCCAAAAGTCTTGGGGATCATCAAGATGTGTTGTGGAGAAATTGAGACGAGCTTTGATGTTCTTTTTGCTCAGCAGTGGTTTTTCTCCTTGGAACTCTGCCATGCAGGCCATTTTTGCCCAGTCTTTTCCTGATGGTGGAGGCATGAACGCTGACCTTAACTGAGGCAAGTGAGGCCTGCAGTTCCTTGGACGTTGTTGTGGGGTCTTTTGTGACCTCTTGGATGAGTCGTCGCTGCACTCTTGGGGTAATTTTGGGCGGCCGGCCACTCCTGGGAAGGTTCACCACTGTTCCATGTCTTCGCCATTTGTGGATAATGGCTCTCACTGTGGTTCGGTGGATTCCCAAAGCTTTGGAAATGGCTTTATAACCCTTTCCAGACTGATAGATCTCAATTACTTTCTTTCTCAATTGTTCCTGAATTTCTTTGGGTCTCGGCATGATGTGTAGCTTTTAAGGATCTTCTGGTGGACCTTACTGTGTCAAGCAGCTCCTATTAAAGTGATGCCTTGATTGTGAACAGGTGTGGCAATAATCAGGCCTGGGTGTGGCTAGAGAAATTGAACTCAGGTGTGGACAACCACAGTTATAGTATGTTTTAACAAGGGGGGCAATCACTTTTTCACACAGGGCCATGATGGTTTGGATTTTTTTTCACCTTTAATAATAAACACCTTCATTTACAAATTGCATTTTGTGTTTACTTGTGTTGTCCTTGACTATTGTTTAAATTGGTTTGATGTTCCGAAACACTTAAGTGTGACAAACATGCAAAGGAACAGGAAATGAGGAAGGGGGCAAACACTTTTTCACACCACTGTATATATATATATACACACACACTTATGGATATGTATTGATAGGGCAACTAACAAAATGCCATTCTTTTCTTTTCTTTTTTTCTTCTTTCTTTCTTTTTTCTTTTCCTCCTAGTTTGGATAATTTTTGAAGTTTGAAGATCATGAGGGTACTGTATTTTTGTCAATGTTTATATTATATAACGATCTGTCTGTTTCATGTAATCGAGATTTTAGCATATCTATCTATCTGTGAAAATGCCTTCATATGTGTATAACCACTCTCTGTTACAGATGTTGCTTGTGGGGTTCCCTCTCTCTGGTGTTATTTGGGCATCAGTACTAAACTACTATTATCCCCTGATCTATTACCAAAAAAATACATATGGTGAATGTCAGCATGCTCTGACACTGTTTACTGCTACTTTCACTTTATCTCAGGGATTTTTCTTTCTCTGCACTCTCTGTGTTGCGGCCACTCTTCTGAATTGCCCGGCACACCAAGCGGCCAGGTTACTTCCTGACCTAGGCGGTGTCTTGGAGGCTGATGAACGTTTTTCATCTCCGCTCACAGCCTCCATCTTGCCACTTCGGCGGATATGCGCTGTCCGCCGGCTGAGGTTTACTGTGTCAGTGGGCTGGGTGTGCGCGACGTCGCTCTGACGTGATTGTGTTAGCGCATGCGTGGTGGGGGCTGCGCTGTGTGCACTCATTCCAGGGGACCAATAGAGGAACATGCCAGTCAGCCTCCTCCCCTTCATCAGCTTTTCGCAACTCGCTGTGCCAGCTGATTGGGGACCAGCTGCTTTAAATTAAGGACCGGTGCACTCCCACATTCAGCAGTGTTTGGCTGGATGTCGGGATGTGCGGCTGGACTTCCTTTATCTCTGTGTAACAAGGTAAATGATACTCACTACTTCCCTAAACTATGTAATGATTACAGGCTCTTTTCTTGCTGGATCTTGTTATGATCCTTCCAGTACTGCTCTTTTTCTTTTTCACTGAATACCAGATATTAATTGAGTGTGCCTGCTATTCGTTCTTACATCTTAGTGCGTCATGCTAACTTGCAGATATGTGATATACTGAATACCATATATAATTGATTATGTCTGCTATTCTTTTTCACCACTCAGTGCTATATGCTATCTTTAAACATCTACATTTATTTTGTTAACTTCAAACAATTACCGCTATATTCACCTTTTGTACTACTATAAATGCGTACATAGGTGATACACCTACATTTACATTAACTTTTGATACTCTTATAAATATGTCCATATGTGATTATATTTATTTGCTTTGTAGCTGCTGCAGGTGGCCTTCTAACAAGTCTGGCTGCCAGCCTGGTTAGCACACCCCCAATACCAACAGGTATTTGCACTTTACTCTAACACACATACTCTGAGCATTCATTATGTTTTATAACATTGTTTTCTCTGGGAACTGTAGCCGCAGCTTCATCGCACATGTGCATAATGATTTTTTGGGTTCAGAAAAATTGTAGACTCAAGCGGCGTGCCAGCAGAAATATGAGATTAGCGGGAGCACTGCGTCCAGTCCCGCCCTCGCCACTAACACGCACATAGGCTGCTCTGGAGAGGGGGCGGAGCCTGTGCATAGCCATGTATGTGTTACTGGAGCTCGGATTGACAGAGCAGTGCCGGGGGGGGGGGGGGTGAATAGCTGTCAGAATGTTGATCCCTGTGCCCAAGAGCTTACAATCTATGACAATGACCTACAGTTTAGTTGCTAATATAAGAAGAGCTGTGTCTATTCTGATCTCTGTCACTCTTTGTTATTTTGAAAAGTGTCCTGTAGACGGAGGGAGCCCAGGCGACCATGAATGAAGGACCTGCAGACTTGGTCATGGTGAGTGAGACCATCCCATCCCATACCCCCCACACCATCCCCCCTGGGGACTGGTAACCCTTCTCTCCTGGGGACAGGGACACCCATCTCACCTGGGGACAGGGACACCCATCTCACATGGGGACAGGGACACCCCATCTCACCTGGGGATAGGGACACCCTATCTCCCCTGGGGACAGGGACCCCATCTCTTCTGGGGAAAGGGACTCCATCTACCCTGGGGACAGGCATCCTTTCTCCCCTGTTTGTTATTCGGTTCCGAACTTTCGCGATGTTCTAAACTTCTGGGGCAAACCAAACAGGGGGTCATTCGGCCCATCCCTATTAATGACGCTATAAATACACCACTTGTGGACTTTTTCAATAGGTCAGTACAGGTGCAGTATTAAAAATCCTTGGTGACCAATCAGCTTTCAAATTAGTAAATGGTATTGGATAGGTTACTATAAATTATCCGTCTCTTTATTTTTGCTTTGTGATATACGATTTTTAGTAAAGAGTTTGTCATAATGAGCCATGAACAGTCTACATTAACAACTAGTAGTAGTTACATATGTACATTTTAATTTAGAAGAATAATGAAACCTTTATAATGAAATAATGAAAATAACAAGCATGGTTAATAAGGAAAGAACATTTTTTCAGCATTTTAATGTCCCACAAACATGTCTCATTTCTTAACCTTGGGTATAAGCACTACTACTTATTTTGTGTCCTCCATTTTATAGTCCTGTTTTTACATATTTACACTGCTTTGAACATGTGCTTTGCTTGTAGTTTCAATCATCTAAAATTGTAATTGCAAATAGCACAAATTGTGACAAAAAAGCTTTACTAAATGAGGCGCAGTTCAGTGATGCACAAGGCTATCTGAACTCCATAATGGGATGTTCAGAAAGCTGATGGTATCCATTAATTCACAAACCAGTGGCATTTAGGATCCAAGATTCACTGATTGTTGTTACAAGAAAAAAGGATGCTGACTTTAGAAGATGAAATGTTTATATTTTAAGCAATTTTCTTCCCGTTCAATATAAAGCTCATGAATGAAAAACATTTTAGCAACCTCATGCATGCAATGTAAAATGTATGAATTTCGATGTGGAAAGCGGTCAACCTCACCAATTTCCTTTTCAGAAAGACCCATAGATCTAATAGCATCTTGGTATCTGTGCTAGCATCTCATATGTCACAATATGAAAACATATTTCTGTATGCAAATGGTTGTGTTTACATCACAATCTGACAGTCACCTCATTACGAGCGCTTTATATGTGCTACTATGAAAAAAGAACTTATTTAGCATTTCTTCATTACTTTGAAAGATCGTCGTCATTTTCTAGCCCAGGAGTTAAACCTGTTATAGGAATTTATAGCACTTCTGCTTCCAAAAGCTCTTTGTGTAACATTTGAAAATGGAAAGGATTGAAAGAAAAATTAGGTTTGTATACTAGTATTTTTGTTGACTAGGAAATGTGCTGTGGTAGCCAGGCTTCCGTTTTACAATAATAAACGTAAAATGTAGGACACCATTTGATGGCTAACTAACTCTATTGCAGATGGCAGATTTTGGGGTAAACAGGCTCTTTTCTTCGTACAAGGTTAAACTTGGAAAAATAGGATGATGTCAACTTAAGAAGGAATCTCCAGGACCAAAAGATAATACATTTACTATTCAATTTGCCTCTAAAGTGAACCTGTGTCAAGAAACACTAAAGTATTTTATCTTCTGAACAAGCAGTAAATGTCCTTTAACCCATTGTCGCCGGCCTTGCACATATATGTAGTGTCACTTTTTGTTTTATCTTTATCTCAGTGTAATTTATCATTGTATCATTCTTTCCTAGCCAGAAGAAAGGACTGTAAACAAAGAAAGTTTGATTGCAATAAATAAATAACAATATATAAATAATATATAAAGATAAAATAGCTAGATCAGGACCTGATCTAGGTTAGTGTCAGGGTCAAAGCCCAGGGTCAGGGGTCAACAGTTAGGGTCAGTGGGGGCTGGTACTCAATTTTCTTGGGGGGGTGCCCTGCATGTAGATTAGGGGCTGGGCGCATGGATTTGGGGGGGGAGGGTGGCGCCCCTGTGACCTGTATGAGTTGCCGCCACTGGTCAGGGTCAAAAGGTGAGGGTAGCTTTTATATTTAGTGTCATGGTCAGTGGTAGTGTCAGTTTCAGTCTGTTTAAGTAGGATAAAAAGAAAACAGCCAAATGAAAACTATTATTTCCTGACCCTACTACGAATACAAACAATATACACATATGTGGTATCGCCACAAATGACAGTAGGAGAATGTTTTTTTTTTGGTGGTGGTGGGTCATGGTAATGGGAAAGCGTTATTTCTTTTAAAGGGTAACTCCACTTTTGTGGGGAAAAAAAACATATAAATAATAAATAATATAGCATATACAATTGAAACACAAGTCATACTGTATTTGATTCTTATTAAAAATTACCTTTCCTTTTCAATCTGCAGTGCTGTAATTTTCTGAAAATGCAATGCAATATGGCTACCTGAAGGTGTTCTGTACACAGAATGTATACAGGATGCCCCCAGAAACATAATTTCCTGTTGTGTGATTGGCTCACCAATTTTCCGAGAAGTCTGCCCTAAGAGCTAACATCAACTATGTAGTGCATGGACCCCCTGATGAAAATGCGTAGGAGTAAGTACAGACCGAGGACAACATGGATGACATTTTCAATATGCACTTGATTTTATTTGCTTATGTGAGTAGCTTTATAAATTTTTATTAAAGCTGTTTATGTGGTAAGTAGGGATGAGCCAAACACCTCCCCCCCCCCCCCCCATTCGGTTCGCACCGGAACTTGCAAACAGTCCAAAAATTTGTGCAAACATGCGAACAACGTTGAAGTCTATGGGACACGAACGTTAAAAATCAAAAGTGCTTATTTTAAAGGCTTATATGAAAGTTATTGCCATAAAAAGTGTCTGAGGGCCCGGGTCCTGCCCCAGGGGACATGTATCAATGCAAAAAAAAGTTTTTAATACGCCAGTTTTTTCAGGAGCAGTGATTTTAGGAATGCTTAAAGTGAAACAATAAAAATATAATATTCCTTTAAATATCGTGCCTGGGAGGTCCCCAAAAAATCCATACTAGACCCAAAGGGCCTGGTATGAACGGGGGAACCCATGACTTAACCACTTCAATACACTATATTATATATTGTACACTGCACTATATGCCCTGCACTGTATTATATATACTACACTGACTGCACTATATACTCTAAACTGCAGTATATATACCGTATTTATCGGCGTATAACATGCACTTTTTCCCCCTTAAAATCGGGGGAAAGTCGTAGGTGCGTGTTATACGCCGATACCCCCAAAAAAGTGACAAAAATGGCAAGCGCCGCCGAAAAAGACCGAATCGCGGCCGAAAAAACCCGAAGCGGCGCCGGAATAGACCGAGCAGACTGTTCGGCTCTGCTCGTAGTCCCGCCTCCCTGCGCCCGCTCTGGAAACAGCAGGGAAGCGGGACCGTGAGCGGAGCTGAACAGTCGGCTCGGCCTTTTCCGGGGGCGCTTCGGTCTTTTTTCGGCCGCGCTTTGGTCTTTTTCGGCAGCGCACGCGACAGAGAGTCTCGGCGGCGGAAAATTTAAACCCGGACCGGACTTTAAATGACGCTGGCAAGTTACAAAGAAACTGGGCATGGCTGCAATGACGCTGGGCAAGCTGCAATGACGCTGGGCAAGCTGCAATGACGCTGGGCAAGCTACAATGACACTGGGCAAGCTACAATGACACTGGGCAAGGCTGCAAATGATGCTGGGCAAGGCTGCAATGACGCTGGGCAAGGCTGCAATGACGCTGGGCAAGGCTGCAATGACGCTGGGCAAGCTGCAATGACACTGGGCAAGGCTGCAAATGACGCTGGGCAAGCTGCAAATGACGCTTAAATGTACGTTTTTTTTTTCCCTAAACTTCCCTCCTAAAACGTTTTTTCCTTAAAATGCCCTCCTAAACTTGGGGTGCGTGTTATACGCCGGTGCGTGTTATACGCAGATAAATACGGTACTATTCAGACTGCACTATATACTCTGAACTGCAGTATATATACTATACGGACAGCACTATATACTCCTATATACTCCTATATACTGTTGAAAAATTGGGCCTTAAGTGTTGGTGGTGGCAGAACACAGTAAACCCTCACAGTTAATTTTGTTGGGTGCAGGAACGGGCCCTGCTGTTAAATATTTAAAAAAACTGTAATTACATGCCCTTGTTAAACAGGGGCAGAAACATTGGGCCCTATGTGTTGGTGGTGCCAGAACACGGTAAGCCCCCACAGTTACTCTTGTTGGGCGCAGGAACGGTCCCTGCTGTTAAATATTATTCCTAAAATTGTAATTACATGCCCCTGTTAAACAGGGGCAGAAACATTTGGCTTTAGGTGTTGGTGGTGCCAGAACACAGTAACCCCTCACAGTTACTCTTAATGGGCGCAGGAATGGGCCCTGCTGTTAAATAGTATTTCAAAAACTGGAATTACATGCCCTTGTTAAACAGGGGCAGAAACACTGGGCTTTGTATGTTGGTGGTGCCAGAACACTGTAATGCCCTATACACGTGGTCGGAAATTCCGACGGAAAAAGTCAAATCGGATTATGTTGTCGGAAAATCCGATCATGTGTGGGCTCTATCGGACTTTTTCCGTCGGAATTTCCGATGGAAAAAGTTTGAGCACTGGATTTAAAATTTTCCGACAACAAAATCCGATCCAAAAAATTTGGAGATGAAAGCTATTGACTACTGGCTTCTACGTAGTCCTGTCGTACGCGTTGTACGTCACCTCGTTCCGAACGATCGGATTGTCCGACAACTTTGTGTGACCGCGTGTATGCAAGACAAGTTTTGGGCAAAATCCGTCGAAAAAAATCAGACAGATTTTGTCGTCGGAATGTCCGACCGTGTGTACGGGGCATAACTCTGCTGTTAAATATTATTTCTAAAATTGTAATTACATGCCCCTGTTAAACAGGAGCAGAGACATTGGGCCTTAGGTGTTGGTGGTGCCAGTACACGGTAACTCCTCACAGTTACTCTTGTTGGGCGCAGGAATTGGCCCTGCTGTTAAATATCATTTAACCACCTGATTACTGGGCACTTAAACCCCTCTCCTGTCCAGACCAATTTTCAGCCTTTAGTGCTGATGCACTTTGAATGACAACTGTGCGGTCATACAACACTGTACCCAAATGTCTTTTTTCAATTTCGCACTGCACTACTTTAACCACTTCAGCCCCGTACCAATTGTCAGCTTAAGGACCAGAGGTCTTTTTTCAATTTCGCACTGCACTACTTTAACTGTAATTGTGCGGTCATGCAATTTTGTAACGAAACGAAATTTGCGTCCTTTTCTTCCCACAAATAGAGCTTTCTTTTGATGGTATTTGATTGCCTCTGTGATTTTTATTTTTTGCGATATAAACGGAAAAAAGAGCGAAAATTTTGAAAAAAAAAGAGATTTTCTACTTTTTGTTATAAGAAAAATCTAATAAACTCAATTTTAGTCAAACATTTGGGCCAAAATGTATTCAGCCACATGTCTTTAGTAAAAAAAATGCCAATAAGCGTATATTGATTGGTTTGCGCAAAAGTTATAGCGTCTACAAACTAGAGTACATTTTCTGGAATTTACACCGCTTTTAATTTATGACTGCCTATTTCATTTCTTGAGGTGCTAAAATGGCAGAGAAGTACAAAACCCCCCCAAATGACCCCATTTTGGAAAGTAGACACCCCAAGCTATTTGCTGAGAGGCATGTTGAGCCCATTGAATATTTTTTTTTTTAGTCCCAAGTGATTGAATAAAGACAAAAATAAAAAATAATTTTTTTTTTCTTCAAAAAGTTGTCACTAAATGATATATTGCTCACACATGCCATAGTTATATGTGGAATTGCACCCCAAAATACATTTTGCTGCTTCTCCTGAGTATGGGGATACCACATGTGTGGGACTTTTTGGGAGCCTAGCCGCGTACGGGGCCCCGAAACCCAAGCACCGCCTTCAGGATTTCTAAGGGTGCAAATTTTTGATTTCACTCCTCACTACCTATCACAGTTTCGAAGGCCATAAAATGCCAAAATAGCACAAAACCCCCCCAAATGACCCCATTTTGGAAAGTAGACACCCCAAGCTATTTGTTGAGAGGCATGGTGAGTATTTTACAGCTCTCATTTGTTTTTGAAAATGAAGAAAGTAAAGAAAAAAAATTTTTTTTTTTCTTTTTTCAATTTTCAAAACTTTGTGACAAAAAGCGACATCTGCAAAATACTCACAATACCTCTCAGCAAATAGCTTGGGGTGTCTACTTTCCAAAATGGGGTCATTTTGGGGGGTTTTATGCCATCTGGGCATTCCATGGCCTCCGAAACTGTGATTGGCAGTGAGAAGTGAAATAAAAAAATTACTCCCTTAGAAAGCCTGAAGGCGGTGCTTGGTTTTTGGGGTTCCGTACGCAGCTAGGCTCCCAAAAAGTCCCACACATGTGGTATCCCCGTACTCAGGAGAAGCAACAGAATGTATTTTGGGGTGTATTTCCACATATGCCCATGACATGTTTGAGCAATATATCATTTAGTGACAACTTTTTGTAAAAAAAATATATATATATTTTTTTTTTTTTCATTATTCAATCTCTTGGGACAAAAAAAAAAAAATATTTAATGGGCTCAACATTGCTCTCAGC
Organism: Lithobates sylvaticus; assembly: GCA_028564925.1. NCBI lineage: Eukaryota > Metazoa > Chordata > Amphibia > Anura > Ranidae > Lithobates > Lithobates sylvaticus. Next base: position 158,555,502 of record CM053030.1, read on the forward strand.
AAATAGCTTGGGGTGTCTACTTTCCAAAATGGGGTCATTTGGGGGGGGGTTTGAACTGTCCTGGCATTTTATGCACAACATTTAGAAGCCTATGTCACACGTCACCCACTCTTCTAACCACTTGAAGACAAAGCCCTTTCTGACACTTTTTGTTTACATGAAAACATATTTTTTTTTTGCAAGAAAATTACGTTGAACCCCCAAACACTATATATATTGTTAAAGCAAAGGCCCTACAGATTAAAATGGTGGGTGTTGCATTTTTTTTTTCCACACAGTATTTGCGCAGCGATTTTTCAAACGCATTTTTTGTGGAAAAAATACACTTTTTTTTATTTTAATGCAGTAAAACACACTATATTGCTCAAATTTTTGATGAAATAAAAAATATGATCTTAGGCCGAGTACATGGATACCAAACACGACATGCTTTAAAATTGCGCACAAACACGCAGTGGCGACAAACTACATACATTTTTAAAAGCCTTTAAAAGCCTTTACATGATACCACATTAGATTCACGGAGGAGGTCTACTGCTAAAATTACTGCCCTCGATCTGACCTTCGCGGTGATACCTCACATGCATGCTGCAATTGCTGTTTACATATGACGCCAGACCAACGCTTGTGTACGCCTTTGCGCAAGAGAAGGGGGGGCAGGGGTGCTTTTTTTTTTTTTTTTTTAGTTTTTTTTTTTATTTATTTAGCTTTTTTATTCTATTTTTAAACTGTTCCTTCCATTTTTTTTCTTTGTTATGATTTTTATTGTTATCTCAGGGAATGTAAATATCCCCTATGATAGCAATAGGCAGTGACAGGTACTCTTTTTTTGAAAAAATTGGGGTCTATTAGACCCTAGATCTTTCCTCTGCCCTCAAAGCATCTGACCACACCAAGATTGGTGTGATAAAATGCTTTCCCAATTTCCCAATGGCGCGGTTTATATCCGGGAGGGGGGACATTCCCTCCCACTGCTTGTAAAAGCAGTCTAGAGGCTAATTACCCGCTAGAATTGCTTTTACATGAAAGCCGATCACTGGCTGAAAAGAATGATACCAAGATGATACCTAAACCTGCAGGCATCATTCTGGTATAACCATTCAAAGTCCAGCAACATACTGGACATATATTGTAATCTTTTTTTTTTTCATGCAGCCTCTTGGCTGAACGAAAAAAAGAGATTGATTGGTGGGTATGCCCACCATTAGAATACCTCCCTTCATCCACCCACTTCTAATGATGGGCATACATGCACCATTTATATATGCAGATGCATGGGGGCATCCTCCCGCAAAAGTTATGCCGTGTACACACGGTCGGAATTTCGACCGTATGTACGTGGCATTAGGAGCCAATCGCTCCTCCGCCCCCCCTGCTGCCCCCATGCTTCGGCACATATGCTCTTTTTTTTTAACTGTGGTGGTGAAATCACCTCCTACAGCGTTGGAGTCGCGGCTTTATGTATCGTGGGAGCAAACGCTGTTGCTGTCAAGATAAATGAATCCGCGCTGCAACTGAATGGCGCACCTGAAAACAAAAAAATGCTTAACACTAAAACACAGTAAACAAAATTACATACCTGAAAAGCAAGCATGATAAAACATGATAAAACATAATAAAACATTGCAGAATAGAATGGAGTAAAAAAAGAGCAACAATAGAGAGAGAGAGAGAACAATAAAACGACAACTATTTTTTTTTTTTTTTTATTTTTTTGAGATTCACAGGTAAAAAAGCTCCTGACTGTTAGCGACTGAATCAAAACGCTACCACAAAAAAAATGTTAGCGATCGCAGGGATCAGGCCTGACTCTGCGAACGCTGCAGTTATGTGTGCTTAGTGTTTTGTAAGTGACAGTGATCGATCGATACTGCACTTGGGTGGGCTGGGCTGGGCTGGGCGGAGGGGGAAAACGCAGGTGCTAGCAGGTATCTGGGCTGATCCCGCTAACAATGCGTTTTTTTGGAACCCTAAACTGCTGGGACGCTAGTATAGATCTGATCAGATCAGATATTGATCTGTTCAGATACTATACCACTAAGGGAGGTGTATGCTTTGCGCGTGGGTGTTTGCGGTACTGGCACTAACCTGGGGCGACGCAGACCTTATTTGACCCTAAAACCTAATTGATATCACCCGCCGGGCGATCAGGGGGTTAAACCGTTATTGGGTAATAAATGGCGGGTGCCCTGACAGTATAAAAAACAAGCTAACTAACCAGCGTCACCCGTAACAGTAATACAAAAAAAAAAACTGGTTACCTAGCGACACTAATGCAGCGATCAGAAAAACGATCGCTTAGTGACACTGGCAAAAGGGGGTGAAAGGGTTAACTAGGGGCAATCAGGGGGTTAAACCTTTATTAGGTAATATATGGGGGTACCTGACGCTATATAAAAAACCTGACGGGGAACCTAAATAACGAAATAACTAACTGGCTAACCAGCGTCACCAGTGACATTTTATACGGTGATCACTGGTGAAAGGGTTAACTCTAGGGGCAATCAGGGGGTTAAAACCTTTATTTAGGTTGTAATATGGGGGTACCTGACCTATAAACCTATTTATGAACCTATATAAACATGGCGGTTAACCTAAAAAAAAACTGGTTACCTAGCGACACTAATGCAGCGATCAGAAAAACGATCGCTTAGTGACACTGGCAAAAGGGGGTGAAAGGGTTAACTAGGGGCAATCAGGGGGTTAAACCTTTATTAGGTAATATATGGGGGTACCTGACGCTATATAAAAACCTGACGGGGAACCTAAATAACGAAATAACTAACTGGCTAACCAGCGTCACCAGTGACAGTTATACGGTGATTACTGGTGAAAGGGTTAACTCTAGGGGCAATCAGGGGGTTAAAACCTTTATTTAGGTTGTAATATGGGGGTACCTGACCTATAAAACTATTTATGAACCTATATAAAACATGGCGGTTAAAATAAAAAAAAAAATGGTTACCTAGCGACACAATGCAGCGATCAGAAAAACGATCGCTTAGTGACACTGGCAAAAGGGGGTGAAGGGGTTAACTAGGGGCAATCAGGGGGTTAAACCTTTATTAGGGGGGGGGGGGAGGGGGCTACCTAGGACCTAAAACTAACTGCCCTGACAGTTATTACAGTCACACTGACACTAAATCCAGTGATCAGTAAATAAATGATCACTGCAATTAGTGACACTGTGACTGGGGGGGGGGAGGGGGTGATCTGGGGGGTGATCTGGGGGTGACAGGGGGGTGGATTGTGTGCCTATGTGTACTGGTGTCAGTGTACTGTTTGTGCACTAACCTTTACATCTTCTCTGCTCGGCGTTCCGGTCACATAGACCGGCGCACCGAGCGTGACATCACTTCCGCCTTCCTGTCTATACAATAGACAGGAAGGGGAAGCTTTTCATTCGCCAGGAGCGATCGCGAGGGGGTGGCCAGAAACCACTGGCCGTCCCCTCGTCCCGGATCGCTCCTGAAGCGATGCCGACCGTCCCCGCCGGCGGAGGGGGGTCCGATCGGACCCCCCAACCGCCTGAAGAATGGCACGTACAGGTACGTGGTTCTGCCTGTACGTGCCATTCTGCCGACGTATATCTACATGGGGCGGTCGGCAAGTGGTTATTAGTTTGTTATAAAATTTTGCAAACAGGTAATTTTTCTGCTTCATTAATATGTGCTGATGAGGCGGCACTAATAGGTGGCACTGGTGGGGACAGATAAGTCAGTGCTGATGGGCACAGAAAAGATGGCACGGATGGGTGGCACGGATGGGCACTGATAGATGGCACTTATGGGCACTGATAGATGGCATTGATGGGCACTGGTAGGGGACACTGATGGACACTGGTAGGTGACACTGATGAGCACTGGTAGGTGACACTGATGAGCACTGCTAGGTGACACTGATGTGCAGCACTGTAAAGGCACATTGTGGGCACTGGCACTGTGGGCACTGACAGATGGCACTGTGGGCACTGACATATGGCACTGTGGGCACTGACAGGTGAAACTAGTGGGCACTAGAAGGGGGCACTTTTATAGGGCACAGGTGGGCACCATGGACCCTGGGCACATTGCAGTGAGAGGGACTGATGTCCCTCTCACTGCCGCCGGTGATCGGAAAAAAGCCTATTACCGGCTCTGTTATTATCACATGATCAGCTGTCATTGGTTGACAGCTGATCACGTGGTAAGGGTTGGGATCGACCCCTTACTCGGATCTGTGATCCAGCGAGTCTCACAGACTCGCTGATCACAGAGCGCGCCCTTCAGGGGGTGCGCAGGCAGCTCGTGGCCGGGACGACGTCAATAGACATCGTCCCGGCATCTTAGATCCGCGATGTAGCCATCATTCGTCTATAGCGCGGATCTCAGGTAGTTAAAAAAATTTAATTACATGCTCCTGTTAAACAGGGGGAACAAATTGGGCCTTGAGTGGAGGTGGTGGTGCCCTAAACCAAAAATATTGTTGGAAGCAAGCATCATCATGATAGAGGAGGAATAGGATAGGCAGCATAGGCAGTCTTCAAGGGATCCCAAAACCATAGAAAATTCAGTGAATCAGTTACATCCACATCAGGTGTTTGATAGCTGCTGATCCAGGACTTTCATTTTTATAAATGTGAGCCTATTAACAGAGTCTATGGACAGGCACACTTTTTGATCCGTTACAAACCCTCCAGCAGCACTGAATGTGCGTTCAGAAAGCACGTTGGATGCAGGACAGGTCAGTAGCTCAATTGCATATTGAGCAAGTTCTGGCCAGTGGTCCATCCTCAAGACCCAGTAATTTCCAATGGTCCATCCTCAAGACCCAGTAACTTCCAGTGGTCCAACCTCTACTGGCCTGTCCTGCATCCAGTGTGCTTTCTGGTCCAACCTCAAGACCCAGTAACTTCCAGTGGTCCAACTTCAAGACCCAGTAACTTCCAGTGGTCCAACCTCTACTTGTCTGTCCTTCATCCAGCATGCTTTCTGGTCCAACCTCAAGACCCAGTAACTTTCAGTGGTCCAACCTCAAGACCCAGTAACTCAGTGGATACTCTGTTGGAAAGGTCTCCAAGTCTGTTCTTGCCCCTAGATACTCCTGCACCATATAATGCAGACGCTGGCGATGGTTGCTGGAACCTTGCTGGATCAGACCTTGGCGCTGAGGACTGAAAAATTGTTTAAAGGCATCAGTCAGCTGGCCACCTTCTCCACTGCTCTTCCTCTGACCGAACAAAGCCTCAGAAACATGTTGTCCAGCACCAGGAAATGGTAACCTCCCAGGGTCTGGAAATGCATTACACACACTTTTCTTCAAGGCCTCCTTAAGATATTTCATCCTCTGCTCCCTCTGCGAAGGCAGGATGAATTCTGCAACCTTACCCTTGTAACGTAGATCAAAAAGGGTTGCTAGCCAGTAATGATCCCTCTCCTTAATACCACAAATCCTAGGGTCCTTTTGCAGGCTTTGCAGAATCAAGGAGGCCATGAAGCGTAAGTTTGCAGAGGCAATCGATTATGAGTCCTCTGGGTCACTAAGGATCACATTATCCGTAACTACCTTCTCCCAGCCACATACAACTCCTTGGGTTTCTGGGGACTGAAAACCATCCCTTGAAGACTGCTGCATGTTATCCTTGACATCCATGCTGACACAGTGTGGCTCCTCCTCTTCTTCCTGTGTGTTTGGCAGACCTGCAGGAATGCTATCTGGATAAAGGGGGTCTTGAGAGGAAAGTAAGTCCTCCTCTTCCTTGCACTGGTGTGGCGAAAAGAAGCCAAGCTCCCCTGACCCTGTCCTGGTGCCATACTCGCACAGGTACTCATTGATGGCCCTCTGCTGTGTGTGCAGCCACTGCAGCATTGACAACATGGAGTTCCACCTGGTGGGCATAGAATAAGAGGGAAGCACTCACATAGCCACACCCGTAATTTAGAGGGGAATACAAAGAAAAGGGATACTTGCTAGGTATCCCTAGTGCCGCGTACACACGTGCGGACTTTTCCCGGCGGACCTAGTCCAGCGGACAATCCGCCGGACTTTCCAGCTGGCTTCGCCGGACTTTCCGAGCGTGTGGACTTGCCCACACACGCCCGGACTTCTCCGGCGGACAATCCGCTGGACAAAGTCCGCGGGACTTTTGAAAATGAACGGACTTGCCCACACACGGAGCAGTCCGTTCATTTAGAACGTAACCTCAGGTACGTAGCTAGCGTAGGCAGTAAATGCCGGCGCGCTAGCTCCGTCACCTGGCATGGATTTAAAGGGAATCCCCACGCCGAAAAACGGCGCGGGGGTCCCCCCCAAATCCATCTCAGACCCTTATCCGAGCACGCAGCCCGGCACGCCAGGAAAGGGGTGGGGACGAGCGAGCGCCCCCCCCCTCCTGAGTCGTACCAGGCCGCGTGCCCTCAACATGGGGGGTGCCCTGGGGAAAGGGAGGCCGTGCGGCCCCCCCACCCCAAAGCACCTTGTCCCCATGTTGATGAGGACAAGGGCCTCTTCCCGACAACCCTGGCCGTTGGTTGTCGGGGGCTGCGGGCGGGGGCTTATCGGAATCTGGGAGCCCCCTTTTATAAGGGGGCCCCCAGATCCCGGCCCCCCACCCTATGTGAATGAGTATGGGGTACGATGTACCCCTACCCATTCACCTAAGGTGTAAAATGTAAAGTAAAAAAAAAACACACTTTTGAAAAAATATTTTATTGCACTGCTCCGGGGGTCTTCTTCCGTCTTGGGGGTCTTCTCGCCGGACTCCTCCGCCATTTACCAAGCTCTTTTACCGAGCGGAGAAGTCCGGCTACCTTCTTCGTCGTCGCCGCCGTCGTCTGGGGGTCTCGATCCGCCGTCGAGGGTCTTCCGGGGTCTCTTCTGTTCTTGCCGCTGTCGTCACTTTCTGCGCCGCCGGCGCCGCCTTCTTCTTCTTCTTCTTGTTCTTCTTGTTCTTCTTCCGATGTTGACACGTCGCTCCCTCTGGCCAGAATGCCAGAGCCGCGCTGTGCTGGCACTTATATAGGGACAAGGGGACAGGGTCACATGCTCATGTCACATGGTGACCCCGCCCCCTTGTGATGTCACAGTCCCGGAGGTAGCCGGACTTCTCCGCTCGGTAAAAGAGCTTGGTAAATGGCGGAGGAGTCCGGCGAGAAGACCCCCAAGACGGAAGAAGACCCCCGGAGCAGTGCAATAAAATATTTTTTCAAAAGTGTGTTTTTTTTACTTTACATTTTACACCTTAGGTGAATGGGTAGGGGTACATCGTACCCCATACTCATGCACATAGGGTGGGGGGCCGGGATCTGGGGGCCCCCTTATAAAAAGGGGGCTCCCAGATTCCGATAAGCCCCCGCCCGCAGACCCCGACAACCAACGGCCAGGGTTGTCGGGAAGAGGCCCTTGTCCTCATCAACATGGGGACAAGGTGCTTTGGGGTGGGGGGGCCGCACGGCACCCCTTTCCCCAGGGCACCCCCCATGTTGAGGGCACGCGGCCTGGTACTGCTCAGGAGGGGGCGGCGCTCGTTCGTCCCCACCCCTTTCCTGGCCGGCCAGGCTGCGTGCTCGGATAAGGGTCTGAGATGGATTTGGGGGGAACCCCCACGCCGTTTTTCGGCGTGGGGAGTCCCTTTAAATCCATGCCAGGTGACGGAGCTAGCGCGGCGGCATTTACTGCCTACGCTAGCTACGTAACCTGAAGTCACGTGCTAAATGAACGGACTTGCCGATGGGCGGCAAGTCCGTTCATTTAAAAAGTCCGGGGGACTAGCCTACTAACGGCGGGATTGTCCGCCGGACTGCCAAGTCCAGCGGATAATTTTAAAACCAAACTTAAAACTTTGGTCCGCCGGACTTTGGCGCCAAAAAGTCCGCCGACGCCCACACACGAGGGGATTGTCCGCTGGACTTGAGTCCAGAGGATAATCCCGCGGGATTGTCCCTTCGTGTGTACACGGCATAGGTCGGACTTTTAAGCATAAGAAATAATACTGAGGTATAGAAAAATCACAATGTTTTATTGAAAAATACATAACATGAATAGAACATTCAAAAATTTAAAATCATCATACAAAATGATACAGAGTATACAGTGAACCCTTGTGCATCAACATGTTTCACCGTTAGGCTTCCTCAGGACACATTCAAGGTTTTTTAAAAATAACAAAGAAGAGAACGTATCTCACTGTCTGAAAATAGAACATACCCATTTTAAAAGATTATGACAATCATAACACATATACTAAAAAGCGCTTATCTGTCCAGAAGAAATGATCAAGGCACAGGTAGGCACAGAGAAACGGGAGACGACAAGATGCAAAGGCCAACATAATTACCTTACAGCGAGAGAAGAAGAAGATGAATGGACTTCATGGGATATTTTGAGTTTTTAGCTTTTAAAAAAGGACTGGTTTTTCAATTACTTTTATGTGTATTGCCGGAACCGACAATTCCTTATAGCCGCGAGTACTTTTAAATTACTTTTTTTCCTTTAGAAATGTAATTTTGTGCAGGGACTGGTGTAAACATGGGAAACATGCGCCACTTTACAGGCATAGTATAGACACACCCCAGGTACGAAATTTAAAGGAATATTTCACTTTTATTGTTTCACTTTAAGCATTATTAAAATCACTGCTCCCAAAAAAACTTTTTTTTGCACTGATACATGTCCCCTGGGGCAGGACCCAGGTCCCCAAACACTTTTTATGTCAATAACTTGCATATAAGCCTTTTTATTATTCATGTTCGTGTCCCACAGACTTTAACAGTGTTTGCCTGTTCGAACAAATTTTTTGCCTGTTCGCATGTTCTGCTGCGAACCGAATCGGGGGGTGTTCGGCTCATCCCTAATTTCAATGATCCGTGTGCCGATAGTAGTAAGTGGCCAAATCTGGCAATCAATACAAAATCACATAAAACAAATATCACAGAAATATATCACAAATATCAAAAAAAAAATATATATATACCTGCTAATAAGCATAGATCATGAATAGTGGTCCAATAGTTCCCAAACAAGAGCGAAATGATGCCACGGGGAGTAATTCAGGATCAACACCCACAAAAGGGGGAAAGAGGAGGTTTTTTAAAGCATCAACATCAGGATGTCTCAAAGTGTACCCCAAAAGCAAAGATCCTGTACTTAAACAAATGGTCTAATCCCTATGGGATGATCTATAATAAAGGAAACAAAACAGACACAATAGGAGGCTTCAATAAACAACCCCAAAAGCTAATCAACAAGCTTATATGAAGTGGAATAAGAGTGAAAACAAAGTTACTCACTTAGACAATTGACAAGTGTCAAATGGCCCTTGGGAGACAGTCTTCCGCTGGTCACAGAAAACATGTGTGAGTGAAGTCCATTTACAGCCCCGAAAATTTGCGCCAAAACCACGGAGAAGCATGCTGCACAATGTGTCAGCAGTGACATAATCAAACGGCACAGGACGAGAAAAACTTTGCCAGAAGACGGATACGTTCCGTCACTGTCATGACGTCATTCGCGCGGGCCAACGCACGGCACACAGCCCAGATCTAGCAACGCCCATCCATCCAACTGGGCACGCCTCCCAAGGAGGGGAAAAAGGACGCGAGCAGACGGCTTAACCGGAAGGGCAGAAACAAGCACCCACAGCCCAACGGGGACACACAGAAATGCCAAATGAACAGGGGAAACATACATACAAGCATAGCGGCATCAAGCCGAACCCTCCAAAAAAAAAAAAAAAAAAGGAAAAAACACTGATACTTATAAATTTCTAGATATTTTTATTGATACAAAATATAATATTAAATACATGAATTTAAAAAGATAGATGTCAGATCTATATTCACATAAGTAAGCAAAGAATTATAAAATATGTCACAAATGCTGCTTGATACTGGTTGACGCGTTTCGCCAACGGCTTCTTCAGAACCAAGTAACGACACACATGACACCTAAATAGATCATAGAGAGCATGGGAGATATGAAAGGCAGATGGTCAATTAGATATAGTAGTTATTTTATTCTAGATTATTCAAAAATCCATAGGTGTAAATTGCACCAATACACAAAGTTGATATATTTTAACAGCCTACCTTGAAAAAGTCTGCATCTAAAAAGCCAACAAGAGAGGTGGCTTGATAACCTGGAGGCGGTGTATTACCCCAAGATGGAAATGGGATATTAAGAATGGACAATAAGTACGTGCTTAGAGGGCTTGGAGCAGACAAAGATACAGAGAATCTGTTTATACAAAAAAAAGAAAGATTTGCAATATTCCATATAAATAAATTAGATTTAACAATCAATCCAAGCAAAAAATATATCTCAGAATTACTTACGCCTAGCAGGCCAGGATAGCTAGATACAGTATCATACTGCGTTCCTAAAGGGTAACAAACAACTCGCCAAAGGCAAAGATTGCCAAAATCAGTCTTTCCAGTAATATTGTTCCTACAAATAATAATGATAGCATCAATGGATAGACTAGAATAAGCTTAGCTAATGCAGCTAAAGCTCTTGGGCAAATAGGTACCTGGAACACTCCACCAGGAGGCAATGTGTATCCCTCAGCATATGCTGATAGTTCTAGGTCGTGAAGTGTCGATAGCCCCAGATATGGTCAATATCCGATCGCTCTAAAGCCCCATACACACGCACGGATTATCCGAGGACCAGGTTCGTCAGACCATGTCCGTCATACTTTGTCTGATGTTGGTTTTGCGTACACACGGTCGGACAAAGTTGTCGGAAAATCCGATCATTCTGAACGTGGTGACGTTTGTTGCCTACGACGGGACTACGTAGAGGCTAGTAGCCAATAGCTTGGGTCTTGTAATGTGATCTGAGCATGCGTAGCACTTTGTCCGGTCGGAATTCGCTACACACGATCGGATTTGGTGTGATCGGACTTTGTTGTCAAAAAATCTATCCAGCAGGAGATAGGACTTTGTCCGTCAGACAATCTGATGGAAACTGTCCGATGGTGCCTACACACGGTCTGATTTTCCGACAACATTGTCTGATAGGACAGAATCCATCGAAAAATCCTACCGTGTGTATGGGGCTTAAAAGGGGAAGAAAAAAAAAAAAAACACCACAAAGGGGGAATACCAGCAAGTTATTATATTATCAATGATCGATAAGTGGTGATATATGTGGCCAAATAGGTCACCTCATTAGTAGTCAAAAGCCAGACAAAGTCCTACCTTTTACAGCAGTCCATGCGGTCCACACACCGCCTCTGCTGCCTACTAAATGGAGGACTTGCTTTTATATGCACCTTGGCGCCAAAAGACGGACGCCAACGAAGCATAATTAGTTGAATGCTAACAGCTGGTATTGCATTGGCGCATCACAATGCGCCGCTGTGCACATCCGATTGCCGCCGCGCATGCCCGAATGTCCGCGGCGCCGGCATACCCACAACGGAGGCCCGCAAACACGGCCACAATGCTGTATCAGGTCCCCACATCGGTGGAACCAGACACCTCGGCCACAAACAAAGACAGATCGGAATACATCCAAACAAAGAGCCACAGGGCAAAACAATATAATGGGCCCCTCCAAAACAGTCGGTCCACAAATACCAGCGCAGCCTCAAAGGCACTTTTGCCCCATTATGGAAGAGGGAGAAAAAAAAAAACAATGTGATTCTCCATACTTTCAGGAGATGTCCCCTCCGATGCCACCACCGCAATGCCTCCGCAGAGGGTGGAACAAGAACAACAATAGCTGTCCCATTCCATCCGATGCTATCCATGCCAGGGGGGACCCATCATCTCCTGAACTACTTGTTCACTCCAAGTCCAAACAGCTATATGTACATGTGTCCCTCCAGGTGGATATAGAAATTTGCAAATAAAGGAATAAGCAGTAAATCAAAATTTGCCTTAAAGGAATACTCCCATGCCCTATATGTGAACATCTACATGCTAGATATGACAAAATATCACATATATACAGTACAATATAATACATTTTTACATTCTATTTACATTGATTACAAAGAGAGAAATTTTCCTGCTAGGTATTTATGGTGACAGACCTGCCCGTGATGTTTAGGACTACCTTAAAAAAATAGGGATAGGAAATTCATTAAAGGGGACAACATTCCCAGATTATTGGCCTGGTTGTAATCTAGAGGAATGGTCAGAAACTTAGAGAGTCATTTAAGCCAGGGGCCCTGGTGGCATTTAATTTAAATATCCATCTGGCTTCTCGTTGTAATCATTTTTGATCTATATTACCTCCTCTTGGATCCTCTCTTACTCTCTCTAGGGCTGTAAAACAGACCATTGACGTGTCATTCTTGTGATGCATGGCTACATGTCTTCCTATAGGGGTATAGAGTAGATTCTTCCTTATGTAGTAAATGTGATCATAGATTAGTCTCCAGAAGTTTCTAAAGGTCTTGCCCACATAGAACGATCCATATCTGCAGAAGGCTGTGTAGACAATACCCTTTGTTTGGCAATTGGCAGAGAATCTCATGTTGTAAGTCTCACCATTAGGGAGTAAATAGGAAGAACCCTCCAATACCCAATTACAATAATCACATCCATGGCATCTAAACATCCCCAGAGGCTCAACCTCACCCTCTGTTTCCCCTTGGAAATGAGTATGTACCAAACGGTCCTTTAGAGACTGACATTACCTATATGTGATCTGTGGAGCAGCACCAATGTACTTGCTAATAATTCGATCACCTGTTAAGAGGTGCCAGTGTCTATTAATAATATCTCGTATATCCCCATAATTACTGGAGTATGTAGTTATTACACGTGTAACATTTTCCTGCTTTTTCTGTTTATTTTCTTTGTCAATCGCTTTTTTAAAAGCTTTTTTAAGGATGGTTTTGCTGTACCCTCGTGTATTTAACCGTGCTCTCGGTAAGTTGGCTTCAATTTGGTTTGTCTGGCTTTTGACTACTATTGAGGTGACCTTTTTGGCCACATATATCACCACTTATCAATCATTGATAATATAATAACTTGCTGGTATTCCCCTTTTGTGGTGGGGGATTTTTTTTTCTTCCCCGTTTAGAGCGATCGGATATTGACCATATCTGGGGCTATCGACACTTCACGACCTAGAACTATCAGCATATGCTGAGGGATACACATTGCCTCCTGGTGGAGTGTTCCAGGTACCTATTTGCCCAAGAGCTTTAGCTGCATTAGCTAAGCTTATTCTAGTCTATCCATTGATGCTATCATTATTATTTGTAGGAACGATATTACTGGAAAGACTGATTTTGGCAATCTTTGCCTTTGGCGAATTGTTTGTTACCCTTTAGGAACGCAGTATGATACTGTATCTAGCTATCCTGGCCTGCTAGGCGTAAGTAATTCTGAGATATATTTTTTGCTTGGATTGATTGTTAAGTCTAATTTATTTATATGGTATATTGCAAAACTTTCTCTTTTTTGTATAAACAGATTCTCTGTACCTTTGTCTGCTCCAAGCCCTCTAAGCACGTACTTATTGTCCATTCTTAATATCCCATTTCCATCTTGGGGTAATACACCACCTCCAGGTGATCAAGCCACCTCTCTTGTTGGTTTTTTAGATGTAGACTTTTTCAAGGTAGGCTGTTAAAATCTATCAACTTTGTGTATTGGTGCGATTTACACCTATGGATTTTTTAATAATCTAGAATAAAATAACTACTATATCTAATTGACCATCTGCCTTTTACATCTCCCATGCTCTCTATGATCTATTTAGGTGTCATGTGTGTCGTTACTTGGTTCTGAAGAAGCCATTGGCGAAACGCGTCATCCAGTATCAACCAGCATTTGTGACATATTTTATAATTCTTTGCATCCTTATGTGAATATAGATCTGACATCTATCTTTTTAAATTTATGTATTTAATATTATATTTTGTATCAATAAAAATATCTAGAAATTTATAAGTATCTACTTTACATTTTGTTCAGGTACCGGGATAGTCCGTCTGGTTGGTTTTTCCTTCCTGGTCTCTTTTTTATCAGTTCGCATTGTAGCGCTATACAAATCATTCATTCATTTGTTGGTACTGGTTAATCACTTAAGCTTACTTCATATTACCTGTGTATATATATATATATATATATATATACATACATAATATATATATATATATATATATATATATATATATATATATATATACATACATATACTTATGTCCAGCAGGATTATTGTATTCTTCATCGATAAAGTCCTGCAGGCAGATTCAAGTTTAAATGTGTTCTTTTTATTTTATTCAGCTATTTTAACTTTATTATATATATTATTATTATATTATATTATATATTTTTTTTGTGATAGATTTATTTTACATTGCATTTCTTGATTATCTGGGCCCAGACTTCTGTCTTGTTTTAGTGTATTGTGGGTTAAGAAATATAAACAATGTATACTTTTACAGTTTATTGTCTAAAATTATGTTTAATATATTTAATAACAACTTAACCTCTTGCCGACCGGCCAGTATTAATTTTACTGCTTGCCAGCAGATTCCCCATGCACCACGATGTACCAGTACATCGCAGTGCTCATGTGCACTGGCACACCCCCTGGCACCACCTAGTAAACAAGAATCATGAATAGAACCCATTCATGGCATTATTGTTTACTGCTGTGTGTTATTTGTGATTGGTCATTAGTGATCACATGGTACATCGGCCAATCACAGCACCCTGTACTATGTGATAGTTGTGGACCAATCACAGCATCACAATAGTAAATAATGAGTCATGAATGAAAACCCTTCATGACAGTTCAAACGATTTCTGTTTTCATCAGTGTAACAAGCAATCACAGTGTTAAAAATTAAAAATAAATCCCTAATCACCCTCCAAGGAAGATATTGAACTGATAAAAGTATGTAAAAAAAATGTAAAACAAGAAAAAAAAGTTAAATAAGATTTTTTTTTTAAATTGAATAAAAAGTTATTTCATTCTGTTTTGTTTTTTACATACTGTCACCAGTCAGTATCTCTGATCTCCGCCACAACAGTCATATAATGACACTGCACTGGTGAAAGCATGTAAAAAATTATAGTAAAAAGAAAATGTTTTATTTAATTTCTTATTGTTCAAAAATACTGTGACAAAAAAATACATAAAAAACCTGGCTATGCCTCCTACTAAATACCTTGGACTGTCTACTTTCCAAAATAGGGTCATTTGTACTGTCCTGGCATTTTAGGACCTCAAGAAATGAGGCAGTCAGTACATCAGGATTGATCAATTTTCAAATATATATACCAGTTTGTAGACTCTAACGTTCACACAGATTAAATAATATACACTGATTTGGGTTATTTTTACCAAAGAAATGTAGCAGACCACATTTTGGCCTAGATTTATGAGAAAAGTTTATTTCCTGACTGACTCTGACTGACTCCATGGCAGCCTACGTATGGGTTAATCCCGCCTCTCATACCTCATAGGACCCCACTCCCATAAATCTTTGCTCCTGGCCAGATACCGTGCTCCTTTTTTGTCCTCCTCCTTAAGGACTAAAGTAGTAGTTCTTACCTTCAAGGAGTCATAAAATCCGGGTCTGGTTCCTGTTGCCGTTCGCACGCATGATGAAATTTGGTGTCTGGAGTCCAATAGCCCGGCTACTAGCAGGGTGCACATGGGGATGAAGAAGCGTTGCCATGAAGAGCTTACTATCTAGCCACTGGCTGGAAAGCGGCAGTATGGCCATTCGTCCTAGCTACTAGCGGGAGGCCTTTTCCCTGCAACAATCCCCCCGTGACGTGCCTGTGGACGAGAGCCAGATCGGGTAATGGCGTGCTGGAGCGGTAATGTATGGCAGCCTGTTTGTATTTGTTTGTGTGTACCATTTCCGGGTGTATGGCGGCTGGAGCGCATCTGCGTCCCAGACCGCCGCTTTCCTGTACTGCGCAGCCGCATAGTCTCGGTTGAGATCGAGGCTTGGGCGGCGTATGCGCAGTATGGAAGAATGGCGGCATTCGCGCATGCGCACGAGCGCCGTGGGGGTGACGCTGACGGCGTTGTGACGTCATTCAGGCGGCAGATTTAAATGCCTGTCAGATTTAGACAGGCTTGCTGCTGCATCCAAACAAATGCTGTGACGCTGTTTTTCTCTGCTTTACTGAGGTAAGAGGCTTGATGCCTTATCCCCTATTGATTTAACAGATGTCTATGCATGGGAAAAATGACTTTGGCAAATAGATTTTATTTATTTTAATAAAAAAAAAAAAAAAGGAAAATTTATTATCAAATACTTACCGTAATTTTCCTTTCCTGATGGACTCCATGGCAGCCTACGTGTGGGTTAACCCCGCCTCCTGTCCAATGCTATAGGACCCCCTACCCTATAAAATTGAGCTCACCTGTATAGACTGTGTTCCGTAACTAGCCTACTCAATAACTGATGGGTGGGAACTCCGTCTGCCAGGGAGTCCATCAGGAAAGGAAAATTACGGTAAGTATTTGATAATAAATTTTCCTTTTTGCTTACAGACTCCATGGCAGCCTACGTGTGGGAAATAACTAGCCACACGGGTGGGTATGCTGAACAGCAATAAATTTTAACTTAACCCGTCAACCGACAGGATTTATAACCAAAGTTCACGGAAGATAGCGAAGCAGGCTCAATATAGTAACTTGACGATAAAATTCTAATAGAGGCCCATAAGGCCGTTCTGCAGATCACGTCTGGAGCCGCGTACTGGGCTGCTACCCATGAAACCGCTATATCCCTGTCAGAACATGCCGACAATGCTTCCAGAGTTCTAGTTCTAATACTAAAAAGGCTGATGGATGAACTGAATGATCCAGGCCGCAGTTGTTCGAGTTGAAGCTTGAAGTAGCTTGCAGGTATACCTTCTGAAATCCATCTATGTACAGAGAAAGAACTTTTCTAGTGGACTCCCAGACCTAAATGTAGGTAGGACGATCTCCTGGTTCTTATGGAACCTTGAAGTAGTACTCGGAATTGAGCTGAGCATGGGGATAAGGACCATCTGAATTAAAAAAGGACAAAAGAGGTTCCCCGTAATTTAGGGATACGACCTCCGAGGTCCTCTATTCCAAAGTAACGGCTACAAGGAAAGTGACTTTAGTTGATAAGGTCTCAAAACAGAAAGCGGGGTGGACCCCGTATTACTGAGATCAGACAGTGAGTTGAAGACAAGGAAAGGACCCCAATTGGGGAATCTTGGTCTTCTTTGAGGGCTGAGTTTTAACTCCCTACAGGACAGCTACCTGATTAAAGGGAGAACAGCCCACTAAGATCCGGAGAAAGTCAACCAGGCTGAGGCTTGGACTCTAAAATAGCTGATGTATAGGGATAAATCTAGGCCGGAATAAAGAAAGCTGGAAATATCCTGAGCTTTTGGATCTCTACCCAAACTGCCTGAAGAATACGAGAACTCGACAGACTTGGCCCATCTTCTTCCATCGAAAAAAGTGGAGGTTCCCCTAAGGGCTTGGACTTTTAAGGCATGCTCAATTTGTGACCCCAGACAAAACATAAGATAGTATGTATTCGAAAAATATTTATTACAGCATTATATATAAAAAAGAGGAAATTTTTTTGACAATATTGCAATAAAACACCTATTGAAATATTTGAACAGAATTGGATAAAAAAATTATATAATCAGTATTACATCGATATAAATTGTGGGCGTTGACTCAAACCTGACGCGTTTCGGAGGTTTATTTAAACAAATTTTTCCTCCTTCTTCAGAGGTAGGAGCACACCAATCCTAATATCTAGAAGATATTATAGTAAAGCAAATTATCAAAAAAGTGAACCTCAATAGTTGTAATGATATTCACAAAACAAAACAGAACAGTTTTTTGCATATAAGTACACATGTAGACGTAATAGATTTACATACCGTTTCCAAGAATATTCCAATATGATTAAAAACAATGACTGGGAGGAGGAGCTTCCTGTTCTGGACTCTTAGAGTGTAATTCAATCAAGAGCTTGTATCCATATATTGGTTTTGGTGGCTCACCGGGATTTATATCTGTATCTCCGGTGATTAAAGTCCCTGGACTAATTGTCCTGGCGTGATAGCGATAAGGGGCGTCTGTGAGACACACTGAGGTCGGGTATGGTGACCCTGATAAATCAAAACATTTGTAAGTATTTGTACAAAGGGGGTAAATTAGATCCAAAATATAATAAAATAAAAAAGCCACTCAAGGGATATTGCATGTATTTTTCACAGACCTGTATACTGTGTTTCTAAATAAGTCTTCGTCGGATTAAGCTGATAGTTTTGGTATCATAGGTGGTTCAATGGATCTGGGAAGAGAATTAATCAGAGATGTCCAGGGTAAAAAACCATAGTCACCAGCGAATAACCCCCCTGAAAGGAAAGGGATTCCCACATATAGGGCTATACAGAGTTAGATTGTGGCTGAGGGATGTAACTATGTTTTCGTTGTATACAAAAACATAGTTACATCCCTCAGCCACAATCTAACTCTGTATAGCCCTATATGTGGGAATCCCTTTCCTTTCAGGGGGGTTATTCGCTGGTGACTATGGTTTTTTACCCTGGACATCTCTGATTAATTCTCTTCCCAGATCCATTGAACCACCTATGATACCAAAACTATCAGCTTAATCCGACGAAGACTTATTTAGAAACACAGTATACAGGTCTGTGAAAAATACATGCAATATCCCTTGAGTGGCTTTTTTATTTTATTATATTTTGGATCTAATTTACCCCCTTTGTACAAATACTTACAAATGTTTTGATTTATCAGGGTCACCATACCCGACCTCAGTGTGTCTCACAGACGCCCCTTATCGCTATCACGCCAGGACAATTAGTCCAGGGACTTTAATCACCGGAGATACAGATATAAATCCCGGTGAGCCACCAAAACCAATATATGGATACAAGCTCTTGATTGAATTACACTCTAAGAGTCCAGAACAGGAAGCTCCTCCTCCCAGTCATTGTTTTTAATCATATTGGAATATTCTTGGAAACGGTATGTAAATCTATTACGTCTACATGTGTACTTATATGCAAAAAACTGTTCTGTTTTGTTTTGTGAATATCATTACAACTATTGAGGTTCACTTTTTTGATAATTTGCTTTACTATAATATCTTCTAGATATTAGGATTGGTGTGCTCCTACCTCTGAAGAAGGAGGAAAAATTTGTTTAAATAAACCTCCGAAACGCGTCAGGTTTGAGTCAACGCCCACAATTTATATCGATGTAATACATTATATAATTTTTTTATCCAATTCTGTTCAAATATTTCAATAGGTGTTTTATTGCAATATTGTCAAAACAATTTTCCTCTTTTTTATATATAATGCTGTAATAAATATTTTTCGAATACATACTATCTTATGTTTTGTCTGGGGTCACAAATTGAGCATGCCTTAAAAGTCCAAGCCCTTAGGGGAACCTCCACTTTTTTCATTTATATATAGGATGTGGCATGCTATGCAAAATTCCCCTCTCTATTCATATGTGTCCAGTGCTAAGCCTATAACTCTCATCTTCTTCCATCAACCTAATTCGTGCCTGTCCCCATAGAGCTCCTGAAAATGGACAACATCCTTGAAGTGCACCTGAGTCGACCAAGGGTACAGGACTGCTCCTTGAGTGCAATACCTCACCAGCTTGAAGTTGCCTGGGAAGAGAATCAATCTACTTCGGGATCGACTCCCAGGGACAGAATCTACTTGAATGTTTGCACATGAAGAGACCACTCGTTAATATCTTAACCAGATGCGTGACAGGAGAACCACTTGGACGCTCTGGACTCCGGGGAAGTAGACCCATGAAAGGTCTGAGCCCAAAAACATGATGGGTTCAACCCTCCGGGATAGTGTGGAGCTTCAGGTACCTCTATGACTCTTCACATAGGAAATCGCCATTGTATCATCCATTCTTAAAACACTGACTCTCCCTTCCGAGAACGGGAGGACTAAAAAGGCCCACCAGGCAGCCCGAGGATCCAGGATGTTCTAGCCCAGGTTGAGAAGACACGTACCCTTGAACAGGATCCGATGTGCAGAGGGCTCTCCAACCGGTACTGCTGGCATAGGTCATGACCATGACCTATGAGATGGGATAACAGAGTGCCAACTGAGCAGGTTTTGCGCTGAAACCACCAGAAGGAGGCTGCTCCTCGTCGAAATGATATGCGAGTAGATTGACTGTTGCCCCTTGATATCCATTGCTGCAAAGAACCTGACTGGACAGGGTATAACTTCTGCAGGGACCACTTGACCGCAGAGACCGTTGAGCCGGTAGTTTTAGGCACTATGAGGCCCTCCAGCCGTGAAGAGAATAGAGACCAAAGTTGGTGAAGGTGTAGAATACCTGTTCCCTGTGAACCAACAGCTGGACTTCCTCTTGGGACATCAACAAGAGGATGTTTGAACACCGGTAAAGATGCCCCCTTCTCGGTCTGATGAGGTCCATTATGGCCATTATGGTTCTGATGAGGTCCATTCTACAAAGAACTGTAGATTAAAAAGGAGGTATTTGAGCAACTCCTCCGCCACCTGAACTTCGTTGCACCTCGACTGAGGACCCTTTATTCCAAGCCAATCCGAGGATCGGATTGACACCAGCCCCAGCTCCTTAACTGCTGAACTTTTTGTAGAACTCTTCCGAGTACAAGACTATGTTCTCTGTCCAGGTTTCCATAGCCCTAATCATAGCTGCTAAAGCCAGAACAGGTTTACAAGCCATCCCGGCAAACACATGCATTTTTCTTGAGGTCTTGAATCGTTTTCTCTCAAGCCTGACCAGGACACAGCATCTTCTAAAGACAGAACAACCTGTTTTGCCAAATGCGACAAAGCTGCATCAATGAGGGGAAGGTTACCCAGACACTTCACTTCTTCTGCCTGGAGGTTTTTGCTTGACATAGAAGTTTTTCTTGTCTATCTTGCTCCACTCCTCATCCTTTAAATCCACAAGGAGCCAAAAAAAGAGAAAACAGGAGTTTTCTTTTCCCCAGATGCCTAAAGAACTACTTTGCATAGCCGGGGGGTGGAATGGTCTACCCTGTTAGGGGCTTTCATGACCGCTTTGACTCATGGAGAAACCAGAGAGACGTCAAGGCTTTCGACATGTTTGTCACCTTCCACTTGCTGACCTAGGAATCTGGAGATGTCGCGTAGGGCTGGGAAGGACCCGAAACCTTTGGGCCACGTCAGCCAAGGAGCCAGGTAGATATAGAAGTGGCTCCATGTGTGAGATGTACCCCAACTCCTTAGGAATTGCTGCATCACATATTCCGCGAGAGACTCCACATCCTTGTTAACCGTCTCCTTTTACTTTATATTTTCTTTATTTTTATTTTAAACCCAACCGCCCAGGCGTAACACTGGTCACATAAGGACTTGCCCTCCTGGACTCATATCCCACATCTCCAGCAGGCTCTGTAATCCGAACAGCTGTCATGGCGGTGGGTGCGACGACTAGAGGAGGAATGGCAACATCTCCTCTAGATGGAGGAGGAATGGCAACGTCTCCTCTAGATGGAGGAGGAATGGCAACGTCTCCTCTAGATGGAGGAGGAATGGCAACGTCTCCTCTAGATGGAGGAGGAATGGCAACGACTCCTCTAGATGGAGGAGGAATGGCAACGTCTCCTCTTGATGGAGGAGAAATGGCAACGTCTCCTCTTGATGGAGGAGGAATGGCAACGTCTCCTCTTGATGGAGGAGGAATGGCAACGTCTCCTCTTGATGGAGGAGGAATGCAACATCTCCTTATTGGAGGAGGAATGGTATCGTCTCCTCTGCTTAAGGAGGAATGGAACATCTCCTTGTTGGAGGAGGAATGGGAACGTCTCCTCTGTCTAAAGGAAGAATGAAACATCTCCTTGTTGGAGGAGGAATGGGAACCTATCCTCTGTTTAAGGGAGGAATGGAACCTCTCCTTGTTGGAGGAGGAATGGCAACATCTCCTCTAGTTTGGAGGAGGAATGGCAACGTCTCCTCTAGTTTGGAGGAGGAATGGCAACGTCTCCTCTAGTTTGGAGGAGGAATGGCAACGTCTCCTCTAGTTTGGAGGAGGAATGGCAACGTCTCCTCTAGTTTGGAGGAGGAATGGCAACGTCTCCTCTAGTTTGGAGGAGGAATGGCAACGTCTCCTCTAGTTTGGAGGAGGAATGGCAACGTCTCCTCTAGTCGGAGGAGGAATGGCAACGTCTCCTCTAGTCGGAGGAGGAATGGCAACGTCTCCTCTAGTCGGAGGAGGAATGGCACCGTCTCCTCTAGTCGGAGGAGGAATGGCACCATCTCCTCTTGTAGATGTTGTGGCCTGGCAAGGTCTCTGTCATCCTGGACCACGACTTGCGGGTCCGATCTGGAAGGCCTGAAAAAGATGGGGGGGGGGAATGATCAAGCGCAATCTCAAACATTTGAGACTGCGAGCCTTAACCCCTCCCCTCGCCTGCACGTACCTTGTGCGTGAGGGCTGGCCGTATGAAAGCAGTGACCTGTCCATAACCTCTGGACAGAACGTCAACATAAACACAGACGGTCTGCAGATGACCCGTAAAAATTTCATGTACCTAGCCAACCAAAACGATTATCTAATTATCAAATATATTATCAGATATATTTATTAAAAAGGTAGTAATGTCAACATTCCTGTTGAACGGTAATATCATATCAAATATATGTGGATATACATATCTAATTCTCCAAAAAATAAATATTTGAATTATGACGAAATATATATATTATTTTATTTTTTATTTTTATTTTTATTATTTTTTTTTTATTTAATTTATTTTTTTTTTAAATTTTAGTTTAATTATTTATTTATTATAATTTTTTTTATAACTTTCCCCTTTAAGGGGAGACAAATCCATTGGCCAACTGCAGACCAGGCGGGGGAAAGCTGCCTCCCTCTGTCTGCAGGAATTTCCATACCGACAGGAGACGGCAGACCTTCGGATCCCCCGCCCGAGTGACGTCACCGCCCCCACCTCGCGCCTGTGCCGTGGGGGACAGCCGAACGGCGCCTGCGCGACCGCCGGACCATCCGACCTTCCGCGCATGCGCGAGCCAAGCCTTGCTTTCGCGGAGGCCTCGCGCATGCGCAGAACGACGGCACCGGCCGCGACCCGGAAGCACCGCTGCGGCCTGGAACGCAGAAGCGTTCCAGGCACCGTGAGGGGAAAAGGAAGTACCGGGGAGTACCGGGGGGTACCGGGGGATACCGGGGAATACCGGGGATCACCACGGCATACCATAGAGGCATACAGGTAATAAGGAACAATTACAACAAAGAGACGGCTGCCATGGAGGGAAAAGGAAAATATGAAAATTGCAGACCTTGCCAGCCGTTGATGCGTCCACCTGCAGGCATACCGAGACAACCACCCCTCGATCACTGGGGTATCCTAGTGCCATGAAAAGCAATTCGCCCTCTCTTAACTGGGCTCTGAGCTGCACCGCATGAATGGTATGTTTAATCCTGGAAAATTCCGACCGGACGCCAACAGGAACAACCGTGATGTAGATCCATTGGAGGAGGACAAAAAAGGAACACAGTCTATACAGGTGAGCTCAATTTTATAGGGTAGGGGGTCCTATAGCATTGGAGAGGAGGCGGGGTTAACCCACACGTAGGCTGCCATGGAGTCTGTCAGGAAAATGGATTTTAGTAAATGTTTTTTACTATGGATATTGTTGCAGCCTGTCCGAATTGTGACTATGGATGTGTCGTCGCCCCCTTGTGGCCAGCCTTTACGCCACAGGTAGGGAGGAATTTTGTTTTCTTTCTGCCTGTGTTGGTTGGTATAGGGTATATTTTTAAGGGAATTTTTTTCCTCCTTATTATCTATTTTAGCCCTTCTATACCGGATCTTCGTCCTTCAGCACGCAAAGATAATACACATTCTGGGTCAAGACATGACCGTTCTAGGTCCAGTTCTGGACGCCCTAAGTCCTCCTCCAGACACCGCTCTGACAAGTCAAGGTCGGGGTCTCGGCACTCTTCCCACCACCAGTCTGGTCTTTCAGAAGGAAGATCATGTTGGGGTTGTAGAGCAAAAGTGCCAGAAGACAAATCGCTATGCGATATATGTTTTTCCCGAGCTGCAAAAGAAAGGGATGTTAGTGACCAGCAAGTGGAGGCATTGGTCAGGAAGGTTGTTCGGGAATCTTTGAACAAACCAGAATCCGCTCATGCAGCTATTCCTCCCTCTGATCCAATCTCAGTGGTTGAGGTAGAAGACCTTGAGATCCCAGGGCCCTCCCGTGACAACTTCTCTTTCAGCGGATCTTCGGACAGTGAAGCTTAAGTGGAGGAATCCAGTGCAGGGTTTGACTTTTCCCAGGTCCCTCATCTGGTAAGGGCAGTGAAAGATGCACTGAGGTGGGAGGAGCCAGTAGAAGCACCCTCTAAACAGAGGAAGTACTTTAAGCACCTTAAAAAGGAGCGCTCAAATTTCCCCTTCCTGGGTGAGCTGGGAGAGATTATCTCGGACGAATGGAGCAAAGTTGAGAGGAAGAATTCTCTTATCTCCAAAGTGTCCAGAATGTACCCTTTCAAAGATGAGGAAGTTAAACATCTGGAGTCTGCTCCCCTCATTGATGCAGCCTTAATGAGGCTGGTGAGACACGTCACTCTTCCACTAGAGGATACCGTATCTTTTAAAGACGGTCTTGAAAGGAAGATCGATACAGACTTAAAACATATCTACATCACAGCTGGAATGGCCTGCAAGCCAGCACTGGCCTTGGCAGCATTATCCAAAGCAATGGAGTGTTGGACGGATGATTTGGGGACAGCCCTGAGAGGTATGTCCGAAGAAGCCTTCAAGAGCTCTCCAATATGTGAGATGAAAATGGCATCGGCTTTTCTGGGTGAGGCTTCCCTAGATATAATCCGCCTGGTGGCACGTGTTATGCTGTCATCCGTTACAGCCAAACGAGCTTTGTGGCTACGCCCTTGGGTGGCGGATCCGGCCTCTAAACAGGCCTGGTGTAAAATTCCCTTTGAAGGTCCTTCTCTTTTTGGGAATAAGCTTGATTCGGCCATTACTCGTGCTACCGGTGGGAAGTCTGGGTTCTTACCCCAGGATCGCCGTCTGTTTGCCCAGAAGAAGGTCCAGTCCAGGTCAGACCCGGAACGTGCTAGGGATGCACGTCGCTACAGACCAGGTCGGGAATTTAGGAAGAACTGGAGGAGAAACCAGCCTTCTGGCCAGAAACCTTCAAAATCTACATCTTCTGGGGGCCGCAAAGCGGCAAAGTCTTTTTGATATAGCGCCTGTCCAGGTGGAACAAGTAGGGGCACGTTTACTGCGCTTCTGCCACATCTGGGCAGTCTCGATACAAGACTACTGGGTCTTAAAGACAGTTTCTATGGGACACACCTGGGTGTTCAACAATCCACCCATACATCGATTCGTTCCCACAAGCCTTCCTTTGTCGGAAGAGAAAAGAGAGGTTCTGCTGACCTACACGGACTCACTTATCACCCAAGGTGCCGCCATTCCAGTCCAGTCAGAGGAAAAGTTTCAGGGGATCTACTCACCCCTCTTTATGGTCCTCAAAAAGAGCGGTTCCTGGAGGCCGGTTATCGACCTGACTTACTTGAACTCTTTTATAAAAAAGGAGAAATTCAAGATGGAATCGTTGTTGACCATTCGCCAGACAATCCAACCAGGCGATTGGCTAGTGTCAATAGACCTAAAAGATGCGTACTTCCATGTACCAATAGCGAAGGACTTTCAAAAATATCTTCGGTTCTCGGTGGGTCAGAAACACCTCCAATTCATATGTCTCCCGTTCGGGCTTACGACATCGCCGCGGGTGTTTTCCAAGCTCTTACTGGCGGTGGTTGCCTTGATCAGAGTCCGAGGTATTCGATTACACCATTACCTCGACGACCTACTCCTACTGTCTCAGGACAGAGAACAACTACTGTCACACCGGGAGCAAGTCATATCTACCCTGACAGAATTCGGCTGGCTTTTGAATCAAGAAAAAAGTCATCTGGAGCCAACCCAGTCCCTAGTTTTCCTAGGGGCACAGTTCAACACAGTAAAGAGCACGATCTCTCTTCCTCTAGAGAAGATCCCAGTAGTCCAGGACAGGATTCATCTGGCAATGTCAGCTCCTCTTCTCAGGTCCTCCCAGTGCCTCAGGATAATAGGCACCATGGTGGCAACAGACCCCATGGTAAAATGGGCGCAATGGAGGATGCGGCCCTTTCAGAAAGGATTCCTCCAACAATGGAATCCAAGTCTACAGGATCACTGGATCCGGATAACTCCCTCCATGCGGGAGAGTCTCCCTTGGTGGCTGCAAGGAAGGAATCTTCTCAACTGCCATTCAATAGCTCCAGTTTCCTGGATAACGGTAACAACATATGCCAGCAGCAGAGGCTGGGGTGCTCTGTGTCGGTCGGAGGTAGCCCATGGCAGGTGGGATTTTCCTGCCCAGGGGATGGTCTCGAACATATTGGAGATTCGAGCTGCCTTCCAGGCCCTTCGGGCTTTTCTCCATCTGATATCAGGAGCCTCAGTCCTCATGAGATTGGACAATACGACGGCGGTGTCGTACATCAAAAGACAGGGGGGCACTCGCAGTCTCTCCCTGTTGAAGGAAGTGAGTCCAATTATGTCCTGGGCTCAGGAGAACTTGATGGACCTGACGGCAGTGTATCTTCCTGGAGTTCAAAATGTTCAAGCAGACTTTCTGTCCAGAACCTCCTTGGACAACAACGAGTGGTCTCTCCACTCGGAAGTCTTCGACTGGATCCTGACATTAGGAATGATTCTGGAAGTGGACCTATTTGCATCTCCTTGCAATGCCAAGATGAAGAATTATTATACCAGGTATCGCTGTCCCCAAGCCATGGGAGTGGTTGCTCTCGCGGATCAGTGGATTTTCCGCAGGGCCTATGCCTTTCCACCAGTTCTGATAATTCTTCGGTTCCTTTCGAGACTCAGACAGGAGACGGCAGAGATAGTGGCGATCATCCCATACTGGCCCAACAGGCCATGGTTTCCGCTCCTGTTGCAGTTGAGTTACTGGGACCCAGTTCCGCTTCCCTCCAGGTCAGATCTTCTCCTACAGGGAGCGTCCCATCTCCATCTGATGGTCTGGTGGTTAAGAGGAAGAGGCTGGAAGCATTAGGTTGCCCAAGTTCAGCAATTACTACCCTGCTGAACGCCAGAAGGCAAGGTACAAATAAAGTTTATCAGAGAATTTGGTCTAAATTTATGGACTATATCTCCTCTTCTGGGGGTTCCTGAAGTAATCCAGAAATAAAAGATGTTCTAGGATTTCTCCAGACAGGATTGGATCTCCCTTTGTCTGTGAGCTCCCTACGAGTTCAAGTTTCGGCAATATCTGCTTTTACTGGCATTTCCTGGGCAAGGAATCCACTTACCAGACAATTTTTCAGAGGAGCGTCAAGGCTTAGGCCTCAGAGAAAACCAAGGTTATCTAAATGGGATCTTCCTCTTGTGCTAGATTTCTTCTCAGAAGATTCTTTCCAGCAGATGGATGAACTATCCATGAAGGACATTTCCCTTAAAACAGTCTTTCTAGTAGCCATTACATCGGCTAAAAGAGTGTCGGAGATCAGTGCTCTAGGTTCTAAAGAGCCTTTCCTTACCTTCTTCCCTGGTCGGGTAGTTCTGGTTCCAATGCTAGGATCAAATCCTAAAGTATCATCAGTGTTTCATGAGAACCAGGAAATTGTTCTTCCAACCTTTCAGTCAGAGGATTCTTCAACTAACCATCCTTTGGATATCGGTGAGGTCTTAAAGAGCTATTTAGGAGCTACTGCGCCCTTCAGAAGATCAGATCATCTGTTTGTCTACTTTTATGGAAAGAACAGGGGTTTGCGTGCTTCCTCTAGAACTATTGCAAGTTGGATTGTCCAGGCTATCCAAAGGGCATATGCGTCTAAAGGACTGGTTCCTCCAGAAACAGTGACTGCTCATTCTACCAGGAGTATGTCAACATCATGGGCGGCCTCCCGACGCGTATCGGCGAAGGTGATCTGCAAAGCAGCCTCTTGGTCGTCAATAAACACTTTTATGATGCATTATTGTGTTGAGCCAGCGGCTCTTTCCTCTGTTAATCTTGGTTTAAATGTTTTATCTGTTTGAACGGTGCCAATTAAACCTTTTTTTTGTTGAACCAGCAAATTGTGCCCACCCGAGTTTGTATGGCTAGCTAGTTCCCATACGTAGGCTGCCATGGAGTCAGTCAGGAAAACGGAAAATTTATATCAAATACTTACCGTAATTTTCCTTTCCTAAAGGACTCCATGGCAGCAGGAGTCTCCCTCCCCTTTGCTGGAGTAGGCTAAGTTATGGAACACGGTATCTGGCCAGGAGCAAAGATTTATGGGAGTGGGGTCCTATGAGGTATGAGAGGCGGGATTAACCCATTCGTAGGCTGCCATGGAGTCCATCAGAAAGGGAAATTACGGTAAGTATTTGATATAAATTTTCCGTTTTGTTTGCATAATTTTATAATAGAAACTAAGAAAAACAAGTATTTTTTGTTTCAAATTTTTCTGTATTTTTCTTTGTATAGCAAAAAATAAAAAGCTTAGTGGTGATTAAATACCACCAACGAAAGCTCTATTTGTGTAAAAAAAACGATATAAATTTAATTGGGGTACACTGTTGCATGACCAGGGCATTTGTGTTGTTTATTTGTCCCAAGGGTGTATCTGAGTGGTTGTGATACCCCACTATTTAAACATTTTAGTTCCAGAAAAAATATTAATTAGTGGCTCCTAAGGAAGTGGTACACTTATTTTTGTCCTTTGTCATATTTATAATATCTTCTTTCAGAAGGAGGTGTTGGCTCAGGGCCCTACATAGCTTCCATTTGCCCAGACTCCATGAGCCCTGAGGGCTGTGTGCATGAGGTGGATGGCCTTATAGAAGTTACTAATAACTGAGTAGAGAAATCCCTTGTCAGTGCATCTTGTTGCTGGTATTAAGAAAAAAATAAACTGGAGTTTACTCTGTTTGAGTTCTGTTGGAAAAGATATGCAAATACTTTGTTTAGAAACCATAAATGGGGTAAAATTTATTGCATGCAAAAAAAAAAAACAGTGCAAACATGAAAACTAAGCTTTGGTATGGAAAATATTTGCTCCAAAGTTTTCCAGTCAATCCAAGTCTAGTAAATAAACCAGTTCACAGTTACTCTTCACAATTTCAAGTATCTAAGCTATACACTTCTCTTGGCACAACATAATACATATTTTTCTTGTTATACTAACCTCTCTTCTCTACTTTTCTTCACACATAACATTACAATACACAGAAAATAATTTGGAGGTAACAGATGGATGTTCAGGGGAATATGACAAACAAATATGCCCTACTACTCCCATAAATAATATTTGATTGACATGTGCACACTGCATAAACTAAATTAAACATGTCCTCCCATCGGGCTTCTATGCTGGAGACAGTGAAGTCTCCCTTTACTAAGCATTCTGAATGTCATTTAAAAGCCATTACTTCTTCATTGATGCAGCATCATTTTAGCATTTTTATTATAGCATTTAATTTGAGAAGGAAAACGATCATTTAATTGGCAACATTTAATAAACACGTACATTTTAAATGGTGTTTCCCATAGTAACCGAAAAAAATTAGTTATCATTTTTATAGTGCAGGTGAAACATTTAAAGGAATAATCTGATTTGCTTATAGACAGTAAAGCAGCCTATTTATAAAGACTGTAGAAACCAGGCCTTACACCAATGGCATTTTCAACATCCAGGTAGTTTATTAGTAAGCAGATGAACAGCAGCTCACCATGTGAAGTCTTCCAACTCTGACCCCACATCCAGTGTGTTTCACCCTTGACAGGGTTTAATCATGGTGACAGTGGCAGTCCAAGCGGAGACAAAAAAAAAGGCTTGCCAACCAGCCAGCGTCATTAAACGGCGGCAGGTTGGCTCCCCAGCGTGAATCACCGTAGGTGTACGCCGGCCGCTTTAAGAGCAATAGGGGGCAGGCGGCACGACGCAGGAGCCGATGTTTGTGGCCGGCCGTTACGATGTCCGCCAGCCACCCGCGATCAATTAACAGAGAACCAGAACGGGGACCTGTCAATGTAAACATACAGATTCCCATTCTGACAGGGGAGTAGAGAGATAATTGCTGTTCCTAGTGATCAGGAACAGTGATCTCTCTCCTCCTCTAGTCACTCCAATCCCCCCCAGGGTTAGAAACACCACCCTAGGGAACAATTAACCCCTTGATCGCCCCTAGTGTTAACCCCTTCCCTGCCAGTGACATTTATACAGTAATCAGTGGGATGGATGCTGGGACTGTGACATCATATGGGGACGGGGTCACCATGTGACATGAGCCGGTGGCCCCGCCTCTTGTCCCTATATAAGTCACAACACCGCGTGTCTCTGCCATTACGGCCAGAGAGAGCGACGAGTCAACATCGGAAGAAGAAGACGACGACGACGCAGAAGGCGCAGAAGGCGGCGGCGACAGCGGCAAGAAGAACAGAAGAGCGGGACAAGACCCCCGAAGGCGGAACGAGACCCCCAGACGACGACGGCGGCGACGAAGGAGAAAGCCGGACTCCTCCGCTCGTGAAAGAGCTAGGTAAAAGAGCAGAAGAAGTGGAGGAGTCCGGCGAGAAGACCCCCCAAGACGGAAGAAGACCCCCAGGCTGTGCAATAAAATATTTAAAAAAATCGTGTCATTTTTTTATTTACACTTTTTTCCTTAGGTGAATGGGTAGGGGTACATCGTACCCCATACTCATTCACATAGGGTGGGGGGGCCGGTATATGGGGGCCCCCTTATTAAAGGGGGCTCCCAGATTCCGATAAGCCCCCCGCCCGCAGACCCCGACAACCAACGGCCCGGGTTGTCGGGAAGAGGCCCTTGTCCTTAC
The DNA here is from genome assembly GCA_028564925.1 of Lithobates sylvaticus. Lineage (NCBI taxonomy): Eukaryota > Metazoa > Chordata > Amphibia > Anura > Ranidae > Lithobates > Lithobates sylvaticus. The sequence goes on from CM053030.1 coordinate 158,586,374, forward strand.
AACATGGGGACAAGGTGCTTTGGGGTGGGGGGCCGCAGGGCTCCCCTTTCCCCAGGGCACCCCCCATGTTGAGGGCACGCGGCCTGGTACGGCTCAAGAGGGGGGGCGCTCGCTCGTCCCCACCCCCTTTCCTGACCGGCCGGGTTGCGTGCTCGGATAAGGGTCTGAGATGGATTTGGGGGGGACCCCTACACCGTTTTTTCGGCGTAGGGATTCCCCTTTAAATCCATGCAAGGTGACGGGTTTCACTGCCTTCGCTAGCCCCGTCTACCTGGAGTCACGTTCTAAATGAACGGACATTCCTCTGTGTGCGAGGCAAGTCCGTTCATTTCAAAAGTCCCACGGACTTTGGCCAAAACTCCGGTGGATTGTCCGCCAGGAAGGTCCGGGCGTGTGTGGGCAAGTCCACACGCTCCGCTGGAAAGTCCGGCGTGTGTACGCCGCATAAGATTTACTTTGAGTTGACCCTTTGTTTCATTAGATCTTTAACAAATTACCATATCATGTCGAATTCATTAGTTATATCCGCTATAATTTCTTTCGTATTAGTTGAATTTGTTATTTTTTTATTCGGATGCATAAAAAAATAACGTCCGAATTTCAATTTGTTACGAAACGAATTGCACAAGCCTACAAGAGACTATGACTAAAACTAAATCGAAATTTGACATCAAAATTAACACTGTATGGTAGTTTCATGTTGGGAACTGAATTGATGACCCTAGAACCACTAAGTTCTAATCCTTTTTTTTTTACAATTTAGTAACTTTAAGTAAACTTTAAGCAAAAAGTAGTCTCATAGAAAAGCCAAGACTTTTGGGGGCTCAAAACTTCCCCTTCATCAGGGTTTAGATGCTGATAATAATTGAATAGAACACTGGACAACAGGTTTCAAATTAGGAAATAGAGTTATGCTCTTTTGGGATGTCAATTAGGCAGCCCAATCAAACAGAGAGAGGAAAAGCAACACTTTGCATTAAAGCATAAGTCCACTTTCATACTAAAATCTCTACATCTACAGACAGCCACGATCTAACACTAACCTATCTATCCCTGTAAAGAAGCTTTTTGTTCTTTTTGTACTTTTTATCCCTGTAAAGAAGAAATCAGCATACATACCTTTTTTTATTCGGACATTCGGATGCATAAAAAAATAACGTCCGAATTTGTTACGAAACGAATTGCACAAGCCTACAAGAGACTATGACTAAAACTAAATCGAAATTTGACATCAAAATTAACACTGTATGGTAGTTTCATGTTGGGAACTGAATTGATGACCCTAGAACCACTAAGTTCTAATCTTTTTTTTTTACAATTTAAAAAAAGGTTAAATTGTAGGCAGAGTAAAATGACATACAGTACATATGTACAAGAACTTAATTGGTGAAACCTGTAGTATATTTATCATTCATTTATGACTGGAAAAATATGTAGAGTTGAAGTTATACTTTATCATGCCATTGTCCTATGATACTGCAATTGCACAATGCTTGTCCAAGCAAATTAAGTTGAGCAAAAATGCAAGAGTGGCCTAAATAAAACATGCTGTTGTACAACAATAAAGCTACATTTAAACCGACATAAAAGAGCACCATTTAATGTAGTAATGCATTACTTATAATATTCAATATATGTATAGGGACATCCAATATAAACACCTACAATTGTTTATAAATTAGCTTCCTGTAATCCACTGCCCAGCAGGTCTCGGACAGGGACAATGTGTGTAAGAAGAGTAAAACCTAATACAGTATCTGAGTTTTAGAGGTAGCTCTCTCTCAACCAGGTTATCTCTTGAAATTTCTGAGGTAGTCAAAGGATGGATGAAGAAAGAATGACAGTGTCATAGAAATTGTGTAAGTCCAGTAAAACTTTAAAAAAGTAGTCTCATAGAAAAGCCAAGACTTTTGGGGGCTCAAAACTTCCCCTTCATCAGGGTTTAGATGCTGATAATAATTGAATAGAACACCGGACAACAGGTTTCAAATTAGGAAATAGAGTTATGCTCTTTTGGGATGTCAATTAGGCAGCCCAATCAAACAGAGAGAGGAAAAGCAACACTTTGGATTAAAGGATAAGTCCACTTTCATACTAAAATCTCTACATCTACAGACAGCCACGATCTAACACTAACCTATCTATCCCTGTAAAAACTTTTTGTTCTTTTGTTCTTTTTGTACTTTTTATCCCTGTAAAGAAGAAATCAGCATTCATACATTTTTTATAGCTGATCTGGTCCGATCCCACACTGAGCTGTCAGCTGTGGCTTCGCTGTGGAGGCGGGTGCAGAGGACACAGCTGACAATGGAAGCCCCATAGTAAGTCAGTGGGTAATGTCACTTCCCATTTATTTTACAGCTGTTGTCAGCTGTGTCTTCTGCAGAGCTTCCGCCGCTGGAGACTGGACCGGATTGGTTTCAAAAAAGATACTTATACTGATTTCTTCTTTACAGGGCTAGATAGGTTAGTGTTAGATTGTGGATTTCTATAGATGTAGAGATTTTAGTGTTAGGGTGAATTTATCCTTTAACCAAACTCTAATGCTTTACACAATGCTGCCAATATAACTGGAAGGTAACAGGAGGAGAGAGTAGAGTCATTTTCTTCACTATTCAGTGAGCACATTTTACTGACCACGCTGTATTGCTTGATAATTGTGAAACAACATAGGAAAATAAACATGGCTATGCTGTCTGGTAAGGTGCCTGGATCCCAAGACTGCAGTTCTGCTGTTGTGATCCACATTTCAATTCACTTGTAACCTATTGAAATGGTATGTGCTTGAAATTACATGTTGGATAAAGCCATCAATCCGTCCAAGTATGTTGAAAGTCACTAGCATACAAAAGTATTATGTGATGACTATTGGTCATGTAGTTGATTTAAGAAAGGACCCGGAGAGGGTCCGAAAACATTGGTATTTATTTGTGGCATGAAATCTTCAGAATAAAAGAATGAGAAATAATTATTTAGAGTGCTGGTGACTTTCTGAAATCTTAGATCACAAGATGGACTGTACAGACTTTGAAATCTTTAAAACAAATTGACATGCACAGTGCATTTTGTATATTATCCTGACTGGCTGGAGGTCAGCATTAAAGTAACCCTGTGTCAAAAAGAAACAGATCCTGTGAAATAAAATGCTATATACTTACCTGATACCACCTGCCAAAAGTATATTTTATATACATAAAGTTGCAACAACAAACACAGTTTCAAATGTAAAGTGTATCTATCTTTTTAAGTTTTTTAGGTCAAATGGACCTTGGTACAAATACACTTTAAAGTGGAGGGCCACCCTAAAAAAAAAAAGTGCATTAATATTCATTAAAAAAAAAAACATTTGGAAAAAAAAAAATTTTTTTACCTTACCAGAAATCCCTGTTGCTAGGCAGTCTTCCTAATCTGCCTCCTTCATACTCCGCGGTGATCTTCGGTCTTCTTCAGTCTTCTCTCCTCCTCCGCGTTGTCTTTGGGGTAATAGGGTGCGCTGTGTTCTGGGAACTGTGTGTTCCCTAACACAGCGCGTCCCATTCACAAAGCGTTACGCGACTCACGCATGCGCAGTAGGAAACGGGCAGTGAAACCGCAAGGCTCCACTGACTGTTTCCCTTAGTCAGGATGGCGGTGCCGGGACCTGAGAGCCGAGGGACATGTCGGCCTCGGCGGCCAACATCGCGGGCGCCCTGGAAAGGTAAGTCTCCTTATTAAGAGTCAGCAGCTACTTTTTTTTTTAGCTGCTGTCTTTTAAAAAAATTATTTTTCAGATGAAACACCGCTTTAAATGTATTTGCACCATTTACCAATAAAGCTAAACATCAGGCAAACATTTAAAATACAAGCAAAATATATATATATGATATAATATGAAGGCTTAATTACCTGCCAATAGGATTGCATTGCTGTCTATTCAGTACTGAGGTTTACACCAACTCATTACATAGTATGGCCAAATATATTATATCCTTTTCGCTGATACAATTGAGAAAGGTAGTGCTGACACCTTCACATCTATTGGACAGTAAAGAAGCAGCAGCAGACTGATCAGGTAATCTATTCACTATGCCTTCTTGTCAGCACATTCATTCAACACTCATAATTAGCTTCCCGTGTTTCCTTCCACTCTCCAAGTCTGAATGCTTCTGTGCAGTGTAATGCAAGGGACTGACACCAAGCAGAATTTAGGCATATAAACTAGTTTTAAAAAATAAGATTAATTTTATGAATATGTAACTTCATAAATGTGCGTTATATCTTCTTGGATGTGTTATTTGTTGTTTTTGGGGGTTTCCATGACTGGTACACTTTGAATGTATTTATTTTATGGGCCTACAATATTGATTTCAAGTCACAGTATTTAACCGTGCATCTTAATAATACAAAGTCAGCTTGCGTTGTCTTAATATTGATTTGATAACATTTTGTTACACAGTGAGTAAGGCTATTGTTATTACATTGGTGCACATTTATATAGCTAGCCCAGTGATGGCAAACCTTGGCACCCCAGATGTTTTGGAACTGCATTTCACATGATACTCAACTACACTGCAGAGTGCATGAGCATCATGGGAAATGTAGTTCCAAAACATCTGGGGTGTCAAGGTTTGCCAACACTGCTATAGCCTATTCATTTTTTAGCACTTTGACCACAGAGATGAGGTTTTATATCTCATTTTCAGTTTTTTTATCTTAACCCTGCAAAATGGAAAGAAAACTTAAATGTCTAGATAGTTTATTTTGTATTTACACTCCGCATAAACAAAAACATGCTGTCTGTTTCAAAACCAATTGGTCAGCAGAAAATGTTTTTTAACATGCTATAAATGAACTTGAAACAAAACCATTAACCTCCATAGTGAAAGCCGCAGTGCATGCAATTCAATGATAACATGGCCTGTCAAAAGAAAAACAATAAACTGTTCATCATATGAATGGGACACATTGAAATCTAGGTGAATGCTAAACATATGGTGAATCCATCCAAAACAAATGGCAGTATGGGAAATCTAAGCTGCGTATTTAAGAGGTCTCCATTGAGTTCAGCTGGCTCACTTTGTAAAATCTATTGTCACATTTCTGAAATTGGATTCTGCAAGTAAAACAAATGAGAGAGAATCGGCATACAGGGAATAGAAAACCCAATTTCACGTCTGTCAGCTTAGTTGCTAAAGTGTATATAAACGGAGTTCTTCACCACTTATTCCAATCGTTGCAAGGAGCTCATTGCGAGAGCGTTATAGCAGGGTCAAAAAGTACATCTATGATTCTGTGTTTTAATCACAAATAAAGGACAAAAAAGGATATATGATATTTTATACCCTCTAATACAAAGACATTTTTTCACAGTAACAGTACACTGCACTATGCAGATGGTAGTATAGTATTAGAGGTAGAATAGAAATCAGTTGGGAACTTTTTCTTTTTGAGATAAAGTGACTAAAGTGATAAAGTGACTTTATGGCATACTTTTTAAACGTTAGTTGTACAGTAATAGCCAAATGTGGCAACATGCATTATTCTGGTGTCCTGACATCAAAGTGTGATGAATGTAGTTGGCTCGGCTATGCCATCACGTTGATTCAATTACAAGTCTGCTACACTGATGGGCACTAACCGGTTAGCGGAGTCTTACAAGCTCAAGAAATGGTATTGTTGGCCTTGTATCCTTTCTTATGTAAACACTTTTAATAGAAACTTAGCAAACACACTGAATAAGGAACTTATTGTGACAAAAGCATTGGGAAGTCATTTTTTGGGGGGTTTATCTTTTGTGGTCTCCCAAACTCTTGCAAACCATAGGAAAATCACACCTACAGTGTGTGTTAGCAATTTTGCAAGTAAGAATTACTGTCTTTGTAAATGGGACACAAGGCCCATTTTCCTACTAGAAAGTTTGGTGAGTAGTTAGATTCACACAGGCTATGATTGCTTTTTGTTTATATTCCTTATTCTGTGGGCAGGCTGTCTACATTATTAAATGCTGAATATGTTGATTTCTGATGCTGAAAGAACATTAGATACAGTATGGGTGTGCCGTGTACAAAACCTATTTCTATGTGGGTGTCTGTTGCCCACTTGAGGCACTAAATTTGCTGCCATTATATTATATATGACATGGTATTTGATTGAGAATGATGCATATGTAAGAATTTCACCTACTGCAGATATATACACACCTGTATACTAAGAATGTGCATGTGTTGTGACCTGTAGTGCTATTGTGTAGTTATCGTTTCCTTAATTCTTTTAAATTAAAACCAATTAAATTTAGGCTATAATCCTCTAAGTGGCTAACTCACTGTACCATTTAGTATTACACCAAATGGACAATTATTCATACATTATACACCAATGGTTGTCAGCTTACAGAGTACAGGGGCTGCAGAGTACAGTAACAAAGGAACTCACATATTAACCGTTTCAGCCCTGGAAGATTTTACCCCCTTCCTGATCAGAGCACTTTTTGCGATTCGGCACTGAGTCGCTTTAACTGACAATTGCGCGATTGTGCAACGTTGCACCCAAACAAAATTTACGTTGTTTTTTCCCCCCAAATAGAGCTTTCTTTTGGTGGTATTTGATCACCTCTGTGGTTTTTATTTTTTGTGCTATAAACAAAAAAAAATAGAGCGACAATTTTGAAAAAAAAGCAATCTTTTTTACTTTTTGCGATAATAAATATCCCCCCAAAATATATAAAAAGTATTTTTTTTTTCCTCAGTTTAGGCTGAAATCGAGTCTGCGGTTCCTGCGGGCACGGTCACGCTGTACACGGTGGGCACACGCCCACTAACCCCGCGGATTAAAGAGGACATAAAGGTACGCCCATTTGCCCACCGCTGCCATTGTGCAGCGACAATTTTGAAAAAAAAACAGTGGAGGGCAAGTGGTTAATCGGTATATGTTATGCTGGAGAGGACTTTTAGAGACTGTAAAAATACCAGCGGAAATGATAGCCAGAAACTGTAGGCATGCTATGGGTTTGTTGGAGAATGGAGACATGCTGCAGAAGACAGTGAGATATGAAGGACATGTGACATGAGGCTGGTAAGTGATTAAAATTCCTTCCTGATCCCCTGGGAGGCAATCGGATATTCCCTGGATCAACTTTACTTATAAATGTTAGTATCCAGTTATATTATGTACATTTAGTGTAGGAAAGAATCCAGGCATTTTTTTTAAGGCAAGCTACTGAGCTAGCCAGAACCATCTCTTAAGGGAGCCTATTCCACATTTTCACAGCTCTTACTGTGACAGAAACCTTTCCGTATTTGGAGATCAAATCTCTTTTACTCCGGACGTAAAGAGTGACCCTTGTGCTCTGTGATGACCTTACAGTGAATAACTTAACACCAAGTTCACTATAAGGGCCACTTATGTATTTACACATGTTGATCATACCCCCCCCCCCCCCCAATCTCCTCTTCTCAAGAGAGAATAAATTCAGTTCCTCTAATCTTTCCTCATAGCTGAGCTCCTCCATGCCTCTTATCAGTTTGGTTGCCCTTCTCTGCACTTTCTCCATTCCCCCCGATATTCTTTTTAAAACTGGTGCCGAAAACTGAGCTGTATATTCCAGATGAGGTCTTACTAATGATTTGTACAGGGGCAAAATGATATCTCTCTCTGGAATCCATACCTCTCCTAATTAGGGTTGAGCAAACCCGAACTGTAAAGTTCGGGTCCGTAGCGGACTTTTGGGTGTCCGGGACCCGGACCGAACCCGACCTATTGGCTGTAAGTTTGGGTTCGGGTCCGGTGTTCGGCGATGTATTGGCGCCTTTTTAACAGCTGCAGGGCAGCCAATCGACGCTAGTTTCACTAGTGTGCCCTTAGAAGCCATCACAGCCATGCCTACTAATGGCATGGCTGTGATTGGCCAGTGCAGCATGTGACCCAGCCTCTATATATAGTCCAGACACACAGCACACAGCGTCATTCTGCTATAGACAGGTTCCTGTGCTGCTGAGAGAGAGGATTTTTAGGAGTTAGTGTGATAAAGTCAGTCAGTCAGTCAGTCCACATTCCTTTAATTTTCTTCTAATTAGTTAGATCAGTGAGCGATCTAGATAGCTAGAGTAGGGAGTTTCTTTATTAAGCAAAAGAAAGAGGCAGAGAGAATTATTGAAGAGATTCCTAAATCAATTGTACCCTGGCTGGGGTGCAGTGCACAGTCTTTTAACATTGCCATGAGGCCAGTGCCAGAAAAAATATAAAAGTTTTACCTGCAAGCTCAGTGCACCATTAGGACCAACACTGCATATAGTAAGAGATACACCATAGTCTGTGTGTATTCTGCTATTGGAAAAACATTGCAAAAAAATTTAATTTTGCTGTGTTTTTTTTCTCCCCAATAGCATTTTCTGCGTGTTCATACACGCTTTACATACTGTCCGTGTAGTCTGATATTGGAAAAACATTGCAAAAAAATGTAATTTTGCTGTGTTTTTCTTTTCCCAATAGCATTTTCTGCGTGTTCATACATACATGCTGTAGATACTGTCCGTGTTTTTTCCCCAATAGCATTTTCTGCGTTTTCATAAACGCTTTAGATACTGTCCGTGTATTCCGATATTGGAAAAACATTGCAAAAAATTTTAATTTTGCTGTTTTTTTTTTTTCCCAATAGCATTTTCTGCATGTTCATACATACACGCTGTAGACACTATCCGTGTATTCTGATATTGGAAAAACATTGCAAAAAAATTAAATTTTGCTTTGTTTTTTTTTTCCCAATAGCATTTTCTGCGTTTTCATAAACAGTTCATGTTCATACTGTATGTATGTTCATACTGTACGCTTTAGATACTATCCGTGTATTCTGATATTGGAAAAACATTGCAAAAAATTTTAAATTTTGCAGTGTTTTTTTTTTCCCAATAGCATTTTCTGCGTGTTCATACATACATTCGGGCGGCACATATTCGGGCGGCACAGTGGTGTAGTGGTTAGCACTCTCACCTAGCAGTAAGAAGGGTCGCTGGTTCGAATCCCAACCACGACACTTCCTGCCTGGAGTTTGCATGTTCTCCCTGTGCCTGCGTGGGTTTCCTCCGGGTACTCCGGTTTCCTCCCACAATCCAAAGACATGCAGGTAGGTTAATTGGCTTCTGTCCAGAAATTGGCCCTAGTATATGAATGGGGACCTTGGATTGTGGGCTCCTTGAGGGTAGGGACAAATGTGAGTGTGTGATGTACAGGGATGGGGACAATTGTAGACACTCACTCAGGTTGAACTGGATGGACTGATGTCTTTATTCAACCTTACTAACTATGAAACTATGAAACACGCTGTAGACACTATCCGTGTATTCTGATATTGGAAAAACATTGCAAAAAATTTTAATTTTGCTGTGTTTTTTTTCTTCCCAATAGCATTTTGTGCGTTTTCATACATACACGCTGTAGACACTATCCGTGTATTCTGATATTGGAAAAACATTGCAAAAATTTTTTATTTTGCAGTGTTTTTTTTTCCCAATAGCATTTTCTGCGTTTTCATAAATGCTTTAGACACTATCCGTTTATTCTGATATTGGAAAAACATTGCAAAAAAATTTAATTTTGCAGTGTTTTTTTTCCCAATAGCATTTTCTGCGTGTTCATACATACACGCTGTAGACACTATCCGTGTATTCTGATATTGGAAAAACATTGCAAAAAAATAAAATTTTGCTGTTTTTTTTTTTCCCAATAGCATTTTCTGCGTTTTCATAAACAGTTCATGTTCATACTGTATGTATGTTCATACTGTACGCTTTAGATACTATCCGTGTATTCTGATATTGGAAAAACATTGCAAAAAAATTTAATTTTGCTGTGTTTTTTTTCCCAATAGCATTTTCTGCGTGTTCATACATACACGCTGTAGACACTATCCGTGTATTCTGATATTGGAAAAACATTGCAAAAAAATAAAATTTTGCTGTGTTTTTTTTTCCCAATAGCATTTTCTGCGTTTTCATAAACGCTTTAGATACTGTCTGTGTATTCTGATATTGGAAAAACATTGCAAAAAATTTTAAATTTTGCTGTGTTTTTTTTTTCCCAATAGCATTTTCTGCGTGTTCATACATACACGCTGTAGACACTATCCGTGTATTCTGATATTGGAAAAACATTGCAAAAAATTTTAATTTTGCTGTGTTTTTTTTCTTCCCAATAGCATTTTGTGCGTTTTCATACATACACGCTGTAGACACTATCCGTGTATTCTGATATTGGAAAAACATTGCAAAAATTTTTTATTTTGCAGTGTTTTTTTTTCCCAATAGCATTTTCTGCGTTTTCATAAATGCTTTAGACACTATCCGTTTATTCTGATATTGGAAAAACATTGCAAAAAAATTTAATTTTGCAGTGTTTTTTTTTTTTCCCAATAGCATTTTCTGCGTTTTCATAAACGCTTTAGATACTGTCCGTGTATTCTGATATTGGAAAAACATTGCAAAAAAATTTAATTTTGCTTTGTTTTTTTTTCCCAATAGCATTTTCTGCATTTTCATAAACGCTTCAGATACTGTCCGTGTATTCTGATATTGGAAAAACATTGCAAAAAAAATTTAATTTTGCTGTGTTTTTTTTCCCAATAGCATTTTCTGCGTGTTCATACATACACGCTGTAGACACTATCCGTGTATTCTGATATTGGAAAAACATGGCAAAAAAAATTAAATTTTGCAGTGTTTTTTTTTCCCAATAGCATTTTCTGCGTTTTCATAAACGCTTTAGATACTGTCCGTGTATTCTGATATTGGAAAAACATTGCAAAAAAATTTAATTTTGCTGTGTTTTTTTTTTCCCAATAGCATTTTCTGCGTTTTCTGTATTCTGATATTGGAAAAACATTGCAAAAAAATTTAATTTTGCAGTGTTTTTTTTCTTCCCAATAGCATTTTCTGCATTTTCATAAACTCTTTAGACACTATCCGTTTATTATGATATTGGAAAAACATTGCAAAAAAAATTTAATTTTGCAGTGTTTTTTTTTTCCACATTCCCACATTTTAACTGGTGCTGATTATTGGGTGGCCACCCTGCTGGATCCCCGTTACAAGGACAACGTGCCGTCCTTAATTACCTCACTGGAGCGTGATCGTAAGATGCGCGAGTACAAGCGCATGCTGGTAGACGCGCTGCTGGTGGCATTCCCACTTGGAAGCGGGGGTACGGTGGAAGCACAAGGCGAAGCCAGAGGAGGAGGAAGAGGTCGCCAACGCAGCCGGAGCACCGCCAAACACCTCGCAAGGCAGGGTTAGCATGGCCGGAATGTGGAAAAGCTTTGTCAGCACGCCACAACAACCAGCACCACCAGCTGAGATGGAACGTCTTAGCAGGAGGCAGCATTTCACCAACATGGTGGAGCAGTATGTGTGCACACGCCTACACGTACTGCATGACGGGTCTGCCCCCTTCAACTTCTGGGTCTCCAAATTGGGCACATGGCCTGAGCTTGCCCTTTACGCCTTGGAGGTGCTGGCCTGCCCTGCCGCCAGTGTATTATCTGAATGTGTATTTAGCACGGCAGGGGGCGTTATCACAGACAAGCGCAGCCGCCTGTCCGGAGCCAATGTGGACAAGCTCACATTCATTAAAATGAACCAGGCATGGATCCCACAGGACTTGGCCGTACCTTTTGCAGAATAGACACATATACCGGTGTTCTGGCAAAAACTGTCTTGCTATAGGATAGTGTCCGGCCACTCACTGTGCAGGTGCAGTGCTTGCGCAGTATGGAGGACAAGGAGATTCACAAAATCTCCAAAGATGAACGTCGCCTGCGCAGTGAGTGCAGGTTCAAGCCCGACCATCCAAGTGGACATACGGTAGCACATAGTAACAGGGCCCCTCACGGGCTCGCTTGGCTAGGCTTCAACCTCGGATGATGTGGCTTGAACCTGGAGTCACCGCGCATCGTCTTCGGAGAGTTTCAAAATCCCCTTGTCCTACGTACTGAGCAAGCGCACGGGGGACAGAATTCGACACATCATTCACCACTAGCCTTACCCAGCCTTTGTTGTATTTTTGAACCAGTGTTGGCTACCTCGTCCTCCTCCACCGCCGCTTCCACCTACACCGCCACATCCACCGCCACCTCAACCTCCTACTGCATTTGAATTTCGTCCTCCTAGGTCAAGATTATAATTTTTTCATTTTTTTTCATTTCCAAGTATTTTATTTTCCCACTATCTTATCCATTAAATTGAATAATTTTTTTCCAGAAAGTGCGTATTCTTGGGTATTCCCACCATATGTGCGGCATCGTGCCGTTGAGTTTCTGAGGTTATTAACCACTCCAGCCCTGGACCAATTGGCAGCCAAAGAACCAGGCCCCTTTTTGCGATTCGGCACTGCGTTGCTTTAACTGACAATTGCGCGGTCGTGCGACGTGGCTCCAAAACAAAATTGGCGTCCTTTTTTTTTCCCACAAATAGAGCTTTCTTTTGGTGGTATTTGATCGCCCCTGCGGTTTTTATTTTTTGCGCTATAAAACAAAAACAGAGCAACAATTTTGAAAAAAAATGCAATATTTTTAGCTTTTTGCTATAATAAATATCCCCAAAAAATATATAAAAAACATTTTTTTTCCTCAGTTTCGGCTGATACGTATTCTTCTACATATTTTTGGTAAAAAAATCGCAATTAGCTATTATTGATTGGTTTGCGCAAAAGTTATAGCGTTTACAAAATAGGGGATAGTTTTATAGCATTTTTATTAATATTTTTTTTTTTTACTAGTAATGGCGGCGATCAGCGATTTTTATTGTGACTGCGACATTATGGCGGACACATCGGACATTTTTGACACATTTTTGGGACCATTGTCATTTATACAGCAATCAATGCTATTTAAATGCATTGATTCCTGTATAAATGACAGTTGTAGTGAAGGGGTTAACCACTAGGGGGAGGGGAGGGGTTATGGGCTGTGACGTGTGTGTGTTTTTTTACATTAGGGGGCGGGGCTGACGTCTGACGTCATTAATCGGCTTTCCCGATGACCGGGAACAGCCAATCAATGACAGGCAGAGTAGGAAGCGCGGGGAGAGGTTTGTTTACACATACCTCTCCCCGTTCTTCAGCTCCGTGACCTGATCGTGGGACACCAGCGGCGATCGGGTCCGCTGGTCCCGCGGCCGGGGTCACGGAGCTCCCGACTGGGTCGCGAGCGCGCCGCTGGTGGCGCACACGCGACCCACGGGCAGGCATTTAAAGGATCCCGTACAGGTACGGGATTTTGCCTGCCCGTGCCATTCTGCTCACGTATATGTACATGAGCCCGTCGGGAAGCGGTTAATGACTTCCTGTACCTCTTCTGCTGAGAAGGGGGCCTCCAGCATTTTATTTTAATTTTTAATTTTTTTATGTTATTTTAAGTTATTTCCCTATCCACATTTGTTTGCAGATCACTTGCCATGCTCTTAACAACATTTTGTTGCCATTTGCAGCCCTCTAGCCCATTCCATTACCTTTTTACAGCCATTTTAGTGTTCAAAAGTCTGGGTCCCATTGACTTCAATGGGGTTCGGAGTTCGGGGTCAAGTTCGGGTCAAGTTCGGTCCCGAACCTAGACTTTTTTCCGAAGTTCGGCTGAACCTGCCGAACCCGAACATCCAGGTGTCCGCTCAACTCTACTCTTAATACAAGAAAGGGCTTTAATGGCTTTTGAAACTGCAGCTTGGCATTGCATGATATTATTAAGCTTATGATCTACCAGAACACCCAGATCCTTCTCCACCACTGATTTCCCCAGTCGTACTCCCCTGGTATGTATAATGCATGCATATTTTTAGCCCCCAAGTGCATAACTTTATATTTATCAACATTAAAGCCCATTTGCAACATAGTTGCCCTATTAAGTGCATTGAGGTCAACTTGTTAGTTGGAGAAATCCCGTAAGAATGTTATTCCACTGCATAGCATGGTGTCATCTGCAAACACTGAAATGGTACTTTAAAATCCCAGACCCTATATAATTTATAAATATATTAAAAAGTAAGATTCACAACACTGAACTTTGGGGTACATCACGGATAACCTTAAACCATTCAGAGTAAGAATCATTAACCACTACTCTCTGAATTCGGTCTTTTAGCCAGTTTTCTATCCATTTACAAACTGATCTTTCCAAGCCTGTAGACTTTACCTTACACATTAGCCATGTGTGGGGAACTGTGCCAAACGCTTTAGCAAGATCCAAGTGTACCACATCCACAGCCACCCCTCTGTCCAAGGTTTTACTTACCTCCTCATAAAAAGAAATCAGATTTGTTTGATAACTTCTGTCTTTCATAAATCCATGCTGTCTGTTGCTTAGAATACTTTTTTCTAAGCAAGAACTTATGTATGTGGTCTTTTATTAAACTTTTCAATATCTTCCAGACTATATAAGTTAAACTAACAGGTCTATAGTTACTTGGTAAAGATTTAATCCCTTTTTAAATATAGGCACCACATTGGCCTTACGCTAGTCCAGTGGTACAATGGCTTTGAAATGGGTGTATGCCATCTGGTCCAGGTGCTTTATCCACCTCTATTCTGGACCATATCAATTTTGAGCCATTGTGGATCATTAGGGCTGTGTCAATACTATCCCCATTATGGACATGAGCTCCCATGCTCCTTTGTATACACAGAGCTGAAGAAGGTATTTCATAAATTTTCCTTCTCTTTGTCCCCAGTCACCCACTCTAGATTATTTTGTAAAGAGTCTACATGCTCAGAGTTGACCTTTTTACTAGTATTATTTTTAAAGAATTTTTGAGGGTTTGTCCTACTATCTTTTGCAATCTGTCGTTCATTTAGAATTTTTGCATCCTTGATTTCCTTTTTACATATTCTGTATGTTAGCAATGATAGTGTCCCTTCATTGTTATATTTTTTTCTTATTATTTATAGTTATTATAACTTTGGCAGTGATCCACATAGGTTTTATTTTTAGCCTTTTAAAGTTATTGCCCATGGGAATATACTTTGAAGTGAGTTTGCATTCAGTCTTTTTGATGAATTCCCATTTCTGTTCTGTGTTTATCGATGCTAATATTCTCTCCCAGACTAAGTCTTGGAGAGCAGCTCTCATCCTTGGAAAATTTGCTCTCTTAAGGTTTTGTTTTTATATTTCCAGTATGAGCTTGTTGCCTTTAACTAACATTAAATTAAATCATGTTATGGTCACCGCTACCCAGATGTTCTTTTATACGAACATTAGTAATAAGCTCTATATGGTTTGAGATTACCAGGTCCAGCAGAGCATCATTCCTAGTCGGGCCTCTATGAACTGTACCATAAAATTGTCTTTTAATAGGTTTATACATTTTAGCCCTTTAACTGTTCCTGCAGTGCCATTTCTCCAGTCTATTTTCGGGTAGTTAAAATCCACCATTATTATCATTGTCCCATGCTTTGAAATCTGTGCAAGGAGCTGAGTATCCACCTCCTCATTAACACTGGGAGGTCTATAACAAACTCCAATAATTGTAGTTTGTAGTTTGTAGTACGCATACCCATGTGCAGTTCCACCCATAATGCTTCAGCCTCAGCACACTCTCCATCAACGCTTCTCCCAATGTTCAGCTTTTTTAGTCAGCCCTTTACTCAGCCCTCAAAGAAGACAAAGATTCCTCATTGGGGATCTTTCCCTTGTCCTCAACTCACTGCCTGGATTCAGTAAGACGGGTCCTCCCCCGATCGCTATTTTGAGGCCTTTTTTCAACTGAATTCACTTTCTTGTGGCCGTTACCCTCACCAGGGGAGTCTTAGAAGTTGTGTCCCAAAAATTACGGGGCACCTCTTCTGTCCTTCTTTCCAATCCGGATGGTCTTACTCCTATGTTCAGCTCAATTCCAGAAATTGCCTCAAGGTTCTATAAGGGCTCGTCCTACCTACACTTAGGCCCAAGAGTCCACTAAAAGTTGATTCTCTGGATATAAGCGAAGTTGGGAAGGTATACCTGCAAGCTATCAACGCTTCTCCCAATGTAGCACTGCCAAGCCAAGTAACACATTATTGCTCTCTAGGTTGCCCAAGGCTTTTCACAAGTACAGCAATGCTCTCTATTTTATTGAATAACCTCAGCTATATATATATGCCATGCACATCTCTTTATTACACATGAATACAAGCAAAAGAATAAAGCTTGGCTTCTAATTTCATCCTTTGGCTTATAATTTTCTTTTAAAGTTTAGAGGAACAATTCATAATAAAAATTGCTTGTTAAAAGCTGACTTTGTGATTGTTAAAGCATCAAGTCTGAAAATAACATTCTGCATAGCTGTCATACATTCACCATTCTTGCAGTTTTCAAAATGCCATGATTAAGCAGAAACTAATTTCTGGAGAGGCAGAATCAGCAGAATGTGAATCTACGAGCGGAATAGCATGAGGTAAAACAACAAGTCACATAAAACACTTTACTGTGGAAGAAAATGTTCTATAGAGCTGCAAAGTCACTGGGACACATCCAGGAATCAGCACATTTTAAATGTTACTAATTCACAAATTAAAAGGAAATTTGCTATGCTTGTCCTCTAAATCTTCTTTTGCTTTTTCAGTGTGGTTAGAATGGCTAGTATAATACTTTGCACTTTGGCAGAATCACTTTGTTATTTTCTTGCAATTTATGTAAATAATTTAAATTGCGATCTACCTGAACTGAGGAGGCTTTCTTTAAAAGATGGCACTGCATCTTACCACAGCTGGGCTCACTCTAATGACCATACAATTTAGGACTATGTATGAGGTTCAGGTTTTGCTGCCATGGGTTCCTGGAAAACCCATGGCATCCATGAAACTAGAGATGTAAAATTTACCGAAATTTTGAGGTCATGAGAACATTTTTTATTTTGTTTTTGTTTTTTTTTTTTCAGAAAAAACGTTTTTGGAAAAATTGAAAAAAAAAACAGTGTGGAGCAGTTTTACAAATTGAAAGTAATTTTGTTACAGTGGGAATGTGAAATGCAGTGTATAAAAAAAGTATTATGCTTGAAATAAAAGTACAGATTGTTCAGTAAATAAACAAAACTTGCGTTTTAAAATTGTATTTTTTATTACACATGTAATAGCAAGTTAACCCCTTAAGGGCCAGTATTCAAAAAATGAGGGACAAAGAAATGTCCACAGAAAGCAATTAAGGAGTGGGTCAACAATAGTATAATTGTACAAAGCTATGGAACCACTTTGCTGAGTTTCCACCACTTGCAGAGACTGAACTCAGGAATTGTTTGTTTCCTCCATGTGGTTATCACACAGGACTTCCTGGTTCAGGCATCTGGAATACTGCAGAGACCACAGCTACGGTGGCTGGGATGAACCACTCAGGAATGCGGAAGTAGGCTTATCCAAAGTATATTCATGAAAAATCAGCTTCCATTCATGGATGAAGAACCACAGTGGGGTGCAGGGAGAGGGGTGCAGCGTCAGAAACATTGACGCGTTTCGTGCACTCCCAAACCATTCTCTTTTCACCACCCGTTGCTGTTATACCAGTATAAGCCTTTTCAAATGGACAAAAGGATTTGTCCTAAGGACTAATTAGATAATCTAAGGGTGGATTCAATACTGGGGTTTTCCCAAAAGCAGCAGGATAAAGTGTAGCACCATTTTTTGTCCACATCTTGGATATAAGAAATTCCACGGTGGGGGTATTGGGGTATTCGGGTTCAGCAGGGTTTTAACGACAATGATGTCTATTACTGCAGTAATTACTTATTAGTCACTGTGTGAATGAGGTCCACCAGTACGGTCGTTGTACCAAATTGGCTGGACTTTTTTGAATCAATTTGTGTAATTCATCAATAAAGCCTTATCTTTTGTACAATTATACCATTGTTGACCCACCCCTTAATTGTTTTCTGTGGACATTTCTTTGTCCCTCATTTTTTGAATTGAGTATGTAATTGGTTATGGGGAGGTATCCGGCCCTTGGGGCGAATTGGTCATTGTTCAAATTAGTTTCATGATACTCCTGCAGGGTGTATTCCAAGATTTTTTATATTTATGTTCCCTTAAGGACCAGGCCTATTTTTCAAACTTGTCATTTACAAGTTAAAATCATGTTTTTTTGCTAGAAAATTACTTAGAACCCCCAAACATTACTGTATTCCCCCCCCCAAAAAAATGGCCGCCGCTGCTGCCATGTCACAATACAGAGTGGCTGTCTCCCGTGAGTGCCGGGCGATCTCCTGTCACTCAAAGAAGACAGAAAACAGAGCAGCCCCAGCGGCCGGATGGAGTGTTGCCGCTTGGGCTGCTCTGTCTTCTGAGTGACAGGTGGACAGGTGACTGTGATGACATCCTCGCCAGTCGACAGGCACAGAACAGGCTGCATTTAATAGACACAGAACAGGCTGCAAGTCAGGCTGCATTTAATGGGCACAAGTCAGGCTGCATTTAATGGGCACAAGTCAGGCTGCATTTAAAGGGCACAAGTCAGGCTGCATTTAAAGGGCACAAGTCAGGCTGCATTTAATGGGCACAAGTCAGGCTGCATTTAATGGGCACAAGTCAGACTGCATTTAATGGGCACAGGTCAGGCTGCATTTTATGGGACTGGTAAGGCTGCATTTATTTGGCACAGGTTAGGCTGCATTTCATGGGCTCTGGTAAATATTTTTGTACACCACTTGGTTTCAGAATATTTTTTTTCTTGTTTTCCTCCTCTAAAACCTAGGTGCGTCTTATGGTCAGGTGCCTCTTATGGAGCAAAAAATACTATATATATTTTTTTTCAGACTCCATAGAGAATAAAATGGCGGTCATTTCAATACTTTATGTCACACCGTATTGGCGCAGGGGTCTTACAAACACAATTTTGTGGGAAAAAATACACTTTTTTAAATTAAAAATAAGACAACAGTAAAGTTAGCCAATTTTTTTTTTAGATTGTGAAAGATAATGTTATGCCGAGTAAATTGATACCCAACATGACATGCTTCAAAATGATGCCCGCTCGTGGAATGGCGACAAGCTTTGACCCTTAAAATAAGATATTTTTTTCCCTTTCAGACCATTGGGCGGAAGTGACATTTGAGATTGCTTCCGTCATCCAATGGTATGGAGCCAGGTGGGGCCATCTTTCCCTCACTCGACTTCATGTCTCGCAGGGGAGAGGACCCGATCGTCTCTGCCGCTACCGATGGCTCCGGTAAGCGGCGGAGACCACCGGGGAGCGGCGGGGGGCACCTCTCCCGCAGCCGATAAAAGTGATCTTGCACCGCAGAGACCACTTTTGTCTGAAAGCGGACCGCCCACTGTTTAAAAAGATCCTGGGTTATGCAGCTATCTGCTGCTATAACAACGGCATTTAGCGCCAAACAGCTGATGTATAGCGACGGTGGTCGGTCCGTTAGTGGTTAAGAACATTTCATATATATGCAACAAGTAACACCCCTGTTCTCTCTTAATAGTTTAAAGGCTTCCTGCCAATATGCATTTTCAGTTATTGGTAATGCCTGATCCAGAAGCATATGTTTCTCTTGCAAGAGCTTGATGAATTTTCTCCTGATTTTTATGTATAATTGTATCTATAAATTAAGGTATTTTAGTGAGGCAGTGGTTTGCAACACTTCCTTATTTGAAGATGCTGCTGGGGAAGAAACACTTTGGGGGGATTTACTAAAACTGGTGCACACAGAATCAATCAACTTCCAGGTTTTATTGTCAAAGCTTAATTAAAGAAGCTGAAGTTGGAAGCTAATTGGTTACTATGCAGAGCTGCACCCGATTCTGTGTGCATCCATTTTTAGCAAATCTCTCTCTTTGTGATGCTCCAGAAGCAGCAGAACAAGTGTAGCAGGAATGAGAACCCTGGAGGGAAAAGCTACTTGCACGTTCATTTTGGTCCCTATCATTTAATTCTATAAAGTAGACTTTTATGTATTTCCGGCACCGCTGGTAAGCAAGGATGCGTTTTGTCATCCTTGTAGTATTTGGAAAAGAATCTTACAATATTTGCAAATTGCAGCTTTGCTCTCAGTAGAAAAAGCACTGTGGAAATGTTTCCAAATTGTAGATGTTGGTCTCACCATATTACAGACAGGAAAAAAAAATAAAAAACTATTTACTGATCACACTATGGGTAAACATTATGCTGTGATGGTGGAGAACATTAATAGAAATCATTTAAAGGTTAAAAAAGATAAACTAATTTGTCATACAAATGTACCCTCTTACCAGTTAGAAAAGACCTGAGAGGACAGAAACTATCATCTACTGTATCCCAACAATTACCCAACTGTAGGAGGTACAAGATGGAGGCCACAAGCAAACTAAACTGGATAATTTCCCCTGCAGTGTCCCCTAGTGGCAGAAATGCATATTTCTCTTGTTTGAGAACTGCATTGAGTAGTACAGTGATACTTGAATTGTATTCCAGGATTTGCTTGTCTTCAGCTGAGAGAATTTAACATTTTCATTAAGGGGTTTATGTTATATAGTTTGAATACCATGTCATAGATGTATTATTTTTCATTCTAAAAGAACATATCCCACATTTTGTGTATACAAAAAAAAAAATCAAACAAAAAATAGCTTTGAAGAAAAACAGAAAATAATTATTTTTCCCCAATTTTTCTGTTTTGTTTCCAGACCTTCCCATCTCTACATGAAACACAAACTTTTGGCCAAAGACTTTGCAGGTTCACAGACAGAAATAAGAAACAACCCATAATGCAGTGCATAGCATTTGTTCCTGGCCAGCCAAAGCACAAGAACCAAGGTTTTGAAGAAATGGATAACCCAGCCAAATTCTAATAATAAATACAATGCAGGTCGAAAGTTTTAGAACGCCCCCTTATTTTTCCAGTTTTTATTGAAATTTACACAGTTTAATGTCTCAATGTATTCTGAAAATAAAGCATAAAACAAACAAACAAACAAATTGGACATAAAAAAGAAATCATGAAATAGTTTTTTTTAGCGACATGTAGTCTAATGCGGCGTACACACGGTCGGAATTTCCGATGGAAACAGTCCGATGGGAGCTTATGTCCAACAGTCTTTTTCTGTCGGAATTCCTGACGGACTTTGGATTGAGAACCTGTCCTCAATTTTTTTCCGACGGAAAACCTTTCTATCGGATTTTCCAAACGTGTGTATGCAATTCCGACACGCAAAATTCCGACGCAGGATCGGAAACAATTTGACGCATGCTCGGAAGCATTAAACTTCCCTTTTTTTTAGTGCTGTCGAACGTGTTTTATGCCACTGTGTTACAGACCATCGGAATTTGGTGTGATCGTGTGTAGGCAACACAGCTTGAGCGGAATTCCATCGGAAAAACCGTCAGAGTTTTTTCCGACGAGAATTCCGATCGTGTGTACGCGGCATAAGATTTTGACTCATCAAGGTAGCCATCTTTTGCCAAACACACTTGTGATATTCTCTCTACAACAGAAATCAACTGTTGTTTACAAAGTTCTTCCAACGCTGTTGCAGAAGTTCCCACAAAGGTGCTGCATGTGTAGGTTGCATTGCTTTCACTCCTCTGTCCAATTCATCCCAAACCAGTTCAATAGGGTTTAGGTCTGGAGACTGTGCTGGCCATTCTATGATTTAAAGCCTACTGTCTTTTTTTTAAAGGTAGTTCTGACACAGCCTGGGGGTATGTTTTGGGTTAATATCTTACTGTGGTATGAACCCCAGACCAACTAGGCATATTCCAGAAGGTATTGCTTGGCATTGCAAAATGCTGTGGTAGTAGTTTTGGTTCACGGTGCCACTCATTCTATGCAAGTCGCTGACTCTGGATCAAGAAAAAGAGCCCCAGTCCATCCCACTTCCTCCTCCATGTTTGACAGTTGGTGTCACACACTGGGGAGCCATTCTTCCACCTATTCAACGTGTTGGAATACAGAATTGTATTTTGTGCAACCACTACTGTACATTAGTATTTAGTAGAGATATATTCTTCAACCAGTAGATGGCCATGTTTATAAGTTTGTAGTTGCATCTATGGTATGCTCTATGTCTTTACCCTGAAAAAAGTTTTCAGTTTCCTGTCGGCAGTTAAGCAGCAGCAAATCCCATGTGGACTGTGCACTGTCTGTTCTGTAGGGCTATTGACAGGGCTATATACAGAATCTTTATGGTTACAGGTTATGGGCCCAGACACCCACCCAGAGAAAAACTTAGAACCCAGTCATAGCCAGCTACAGCAAATACGTGCCAGATACAGCAACAGAAAGAAGACTGCAACAGAATAAAAGAAAAGGCCCAGTAACACAGCTGCAACAAAGCTTTCATTTGCAAATCTGAAAAAAACAGAACTACCAGCCTTGGAAATTCAAGATGAACATGCTGCTAATAAGAGAAAGTACGTGGAAATGTATAAATTAAGTCAGGCCAGAACAAACACCATTCGAGTGAGTGGATAGAGAAAGACCACAAAGCTCAGAGCACAATCTCTCATAGCATAGAAGATGATCAAATCACACATATAGCTAAGTGTGCAACTGCTAAAGAAATGTGGGAAGGATTACAAAAGGTGCTTGAAAGAGCTAATCTCAGCAATAAACTGTATTTGATTAGAAAGCTATACCAAACCAAGATGATGAAAGACCAGGATATGCAGTATTATATAAGGCACACCTTGTAAATGGCTTAGATATATAGAAGAAGAAATAAAAGATGTTCATGTAGCAGCACTATTACTCAGCGGCTTACCAGAAAGTTATAAAACTTTTGTTACAGCATTTGATGCACGTCCAGATAATGAACTGACATTTTAATATGTTAAGGGCAAGCTTGTGGATGAATAAAAGTGTAAAAGAGAAAGCATTACTAGTAGGTTTTGTCACAGAATCTGCATTAAAGTCAAAAATAGGAATACAAACAGTAACATGCAACAAAAAACATGTGAATGTTTTGTGTGCAAGAAACAAGGTCATTTAAAAACAGATTGCAGAATCTGGAAAGCTTGAATACAAAAACAAACTAAACTACAAAAGGCAAAAAGTATAAAGAAAGAAACTGATTTTGCTTCAGATAATGAATATGTTTTTCAATCCAAAAGTTGCACCTCATCTTTGCAGGTATAGTGTGTTGATTCATGAGGCTACGAGTCACATGACAAATGGCCGAAATTTCTTTATTCCCCTGACTAGAGTAAAACAGGAAAATCAACATAACTAATAGGCAAGTAATGGAATCAGAAGAAATAGGATTTTTTTTACTGTCTTATTTTGCACTGTCACCAGAAAGATACATGTGAAAAATGATCATTATGTCTTTGCTCCTAAAACAAATATTTTGTCAGTGAAGAAGCTCACAAAACAAGGCAATGTAGTGACCTTCCAAGATGACAGTTAGGCCATCATAAAAGGGGATATCTTACTTGCAAAGGCTAAAATTTCAGATGATAAAAAACAAGGTGAAATATTAAAAATCAATAATAAAATCCACAGTAGCGCACCAATATTCACATCAAATTTCACAGAAAGAAACAGTGAGTAGAAAAATAAAGTCCATAAAAATTGAAGAATAAAAGACAAAAAATTAGAAAAAGTGGTGTATCACTCTGAAAACATATACTGCATGTCCTACACCATAGTGTTTTGTGCAGGTTCCCCTCTCTTAAGACTAAAACTCACCAAACGGTACTGCCATTCATGCTCATGACTGGCAAATAGCGCTTATGCTGATAAAAAAACACCAGAAGACTCCGGTCACCATGCAGATGTCATGAAGATATCCATGTGTAGAGGAAAATAGAGACAACACCATATAATCATCAGCTTGGCAAATATATGGTTCTGCCAGTGCCTCTCCCCGGCCTGCACATGTTTAGGCATTGTACCAGCAGTGCAGGAAATACAAATTATTAGTATTATAAGCATTAGCTTGTCAAAATAGGCTTATATACACTCCCCCCTTTAGCATCTCTGGTCACAGGTTCTGGGGCACATCATTACATTTCAGTGTTCCCCTTTGACATACCTCCCAACCGCCCAAGATTCGCCAGGACTGTGCTGGGATTTGATGTATGTCCCAGAGAATCAGGCCCGCACTAGCCATAGGGCAGACCGGGCGTTTGCCCGGTGGGCCGGGGCCTCCGGGCCGCATGTCTCGCTGTGACATGCAGGGCCGGCCGGCCGCCTCATGTTCCGACATGCAGGGCCGGCCGCTGACATTCTACGCTACATGGTGTTGGGAGGAGGGGAGGTATCCATGGCAACCCAGGCCGCCGCTTCGCGCATGCAACCAGGAAGCCAGGAGAGGAGGAGGGACAGAGGATGGTCGCTATGGGGAGGCGGAGCCGTGGCCGCGATGTAACAAGGGGAAGGGGAAGGCAAGCTGCGGATCTCAGCGCATCTCCCCCGCTCGCCCCCTCTCTCCCGTCAGCAGAGCACATTTGGCTGCTCAGCTTGTTGCTTGTTTCTGTCCCCATTGGCCACAGTGGAGGGCCAATCAGAAGAGGGTAGCAATGCATCGTGGGACATGTAGTACTGGAGGATTGTAAGCCCCATTGTTGTCCACAGGCAGCAGACTTCAGCCCCAGCATGCACTACTAAAGGAAAAAGAGAGGACTGTGATGGGGAAGCCAGAAAGAGAGCCGCGCTGTACCCGCACCACCAGAGAGAGCTACGCTGTACCCGCACCACCAGAGAGAACTACGCTGTACCCGCACCACCAGAGAGAGCTACGCTGTACCCGCACCACCAGAGAGAGCTACGCTGTACCCGCACCACCAGAGAGAGCTATGCTGTACCTACACCCCCAGGGAGAGGGCCAGGCTGTACCCGCACCACCAGAGAGAGGGCCAGGCTGTACCCGCACCACCAGAGAGAACCAGGCTGTAGCCACACCACCAAAGAGAGCCATGAGAGCCACACTGTACCCACACCACCAGAGAGAGCCACGCTGTACCCGCACCAGAGAGAGAGCGCCATGCTGTCCAGTACCACCGGAGAGAGAGCAGGTCAGTGTCACTGGGCAGTGTGGGCACAATAGGAGACACTACTAGCATTGTATGGGCACAATAGGATTGGGGCATCGTAATATAAAGTTTACAGTGCAGTCCCCTTTATATCACAGTATTCCTGCACATTACAGGTGGAGGACCGACACCAACCACCCCCGCGAATGTCTACCGACGCCCCAACCCCCCCCCCCCCCCACACACACACACACACACAGTCCCTCTGGTTGGCTGCTCAGTCTAAAATGCCCGGGCCTATTTTTTGTCCCAGTCCGGGCCTGCGGAGAATCATGGCTGAGTCCGTAAATGGATATACATGCATACTAAAATACTATACAAAATGCCACAAGATGTCAGTTAGATTAATATACAATACTATTACTTGTAGTTCCATTAAAGTGGATGGCTTAGTGAGATATACAATGTAATATTCTACAATAGGCAATCAGGAATACATGGGCAAGATTTGGGGAAATCAAGCAATGGTAGCATGAAGTAAACTATTGATCTCCCCCATGGATCTCATATGAATAGATCCATCCTGTGCAGATGTCCCGGAATTGTTCCTGCTTGTTTTTTTTAAATATCTTTTTATTAAGATTAAACAACATACAACACAATCAGCTCCGAGAAGAAAAACAAAACAAGAATTTACATTGAAAGAAAATAGCAAGGAATTACACATCCACCCCTGCTGGGGCCCTATAGTACTGAGTATCTTCTCATCTGGAGCTAGGCAATCAAAACAATTAACTAGGTATAATAGTATAGTATAGAGTTAATCAAGAATGGTGAATTGTCACTAGGTCATGTTCTACACCTCAAGTTCATAATTATTACAAGAAACACTAGGGAATACACATATCCTCAATTGTCTATCATTGAAGCTGTGCTGGGCTCAGCCAGCCACTTAGCCCACACCTTGTCATATTTTCTCAGACAGCCCCTATTTGCATAGATGTCTTTGTATAATGGGAGGTTGTTATTAACCAATTGTTTTCAAAAGGCAAGAGAGGGAGGTGGAACCTTTTTCAATTACATAGTTATGGCTTTGCGGGCATAGAACAGGGGCAAGCTGAGCAAGGTCCTCCCAGCCACAGTGGGAGCCATCTTCTCCACCAACCCTAACAAACACTGGCTCATAGTAGGTGTTAGGGAGATTTTGGCAATTCAACTAATAGGGGATATTACCTCTTCCCAATATCGAGTAATGAGGGGACATGTCCAAAAAATTTGTGCAAAGTCAGCAGATTGCTGATCACACCGCCAACATTCTGGAGAGACCTATTTTATGTACCCTATATGGGGTGACATAAGCCCTGTGCACAATATTGAACTGAATCAGTTTATCTCTTTGAGAGACCAGATGACAAATGGGTAGGTCCCACAGGTCCTCCCGGTTATCATTGCCTAGCTCGGGAATATCCCTCAGCCACCTCTGTCGAAGAGTGCAGAGATCAGGCAGAGAGACAAATAGGAGATGATTATAGAGTGCAGAAGTAGGCTTTTCCGAGCAGTCAGCTAAAATTGTTTCTTCCAGAGCAGGAGCTGGCTACCGAAGGCATGGGACAATTGGAAATATCAGAACAAGTTAAGCCCCATACACACGGTCGGACTTTTTCATGGATTCTGTCCGATCGGACAAGGTTGTTGAAAAATCAGACCGTGTGTATGCACCATCGGACAGTGTTCGTCGGTTTGTCCGACGGACAAAGTCTTATCTCCTGCTGGAAAGATTTGCCGTCAACACGGTCCGATCACACCAAATCCGATCGTGTGTACGGTTGTCCGACCGGACAAAGTGCTACGCATGCTCAGATCACATTACAAGACCAAAGCTATTGGCTACTAGCCTCTACGTAGTCCCGTCGTAGGCAACAAACGTCACCACGTTCAGAATGATCGGATTTTCCGACAACTTTGTCCGACCGTGTGTACGCAAAACCAACATCGGACAAAGTATGACGGACATGGTCCGACGGACCTGGTCCGCGGATTGTCCGACCGTGTGTATGGGGCTTAAGTGTTTGGAACATTGTAATCTTCAATCAATGATGTAAATGGCCGGAGAGAGCTATTATTAACAGTGTGGGAAATGATCATGATTTTATATTTGGCCTATCCTTGAGGATCTGGAATAGTATATAGATGTGATAAGTTCGGGTTTTGCCACAGAGGAGTATTGGGGGATACACTGTTATGCGGCATAGCCTCGCAAGTCAGACCCGCCCTCCATGCCCTCAAGGTGGTAACCATGGATGGCGTCAGTGGGTATGGTGCCTTAGGACCGCGGAAAAGAAGGCTTGTAGTGCCTCCAAGGAATTTAGTACCGCCGCCTCCAAGATTGTAAAGGTGTTATGTCGGTCAGGACACAACCACCATCTAGCCGTTACCAGCTGGGAGGCTAAATAATACTTGTAACAGTCTGGCAGGGCTAATCCTCCTCTAGAGGTAGGTTGCATCAGTGTTGTCAATTTGTATCTTGGAGGCCTGGATCCCCATAGAAATGAAGAGAACAGTTTATTAGGCTGTAGAAAAAAGGATTGGGGAGAGTGCCTAATAAGGTAAATACATTTCGGGAGAATTTTCATATTTATCAAATTTTGCGGCCTAATAGGGACAGGGGTGGTTGTTCCCATTTCCTCCTTGTTTTTAGATATAAAAATAAACCTCTCAGCCACCAGTATGGTGTCAACCTCCCTCTGCCAGTCTCCAATAGTTGGACAAGCCAATGCTCAGATTTTAATGGGATTAAGGTCTATGTGCGTAGGATCCCCTGGGGGATTTAACAAGCTTTTCTTTCTTCTGGTAATGATTTATGTAGTTATTATATAACATACATCATTTGGCATGGGATTTTTTTGAAGGTTACGGGTGCGTTAAGGGTTAGGGCTACGTATGGGTCAGGTTAAGTATTAGGGTTAGGCAAAGCAATAAGCCTTAGGAGGTAGCTAAACGCATACCATGAAATTCTCCCTTTTGCTCCCTTTTGACCTGTTAAATACTAATTTTAAAGAGTTATGTTATGTACAGTATGTTCATTAAGTGCATTTTATGAATGGAATAAGTCACTGTAAATTGATATGTCTAATTTCATTCATAGAAAAGCAGAGACAATAAGTAGAAATTGCATCACACAAAAGCATTAAGCTTACTGTACTTCTATACTCTCAGCACAATTATTGGAGAACTATATCTTAAAAAGTACAGCACAGTGGTAAATAACCACACAACCTACCTACTACTGTCTATTCCAGCTATATTTCTTTGTGCTCTGCTTTAATACTAACATGTTGATCAATGAAAGGATTAAAAAAATGTCTGTCAACTTTAGCATAATAAAGGCACTGATAAAGAGCAGCCAAGAAGTTTTTGTGCCGCTGGAGAGGTGCTGTTGATAGTTAAGTCAACAGCCCACATCTTCAGCAATTTAGAAGTGGATAATGCTACTGAAGAAAAAATGTCAACAGCATACACCCACACAAGCAGGGTATGGGCAGATTGATTCACTTATGCTGCCTGCATAGTTACATTGCTGCTGACCTCACTAAAGAAAGACCCGGCAAGTAAGTAAACATTGACACACCTCACATGCACACTTTTTCACTGACCACTTTCACACTAGGGATGAGCCGAACACCCCCCTGTTCGGTTCGCACCAGAACCCGAGAACAGACCTAAAGCTCGTGTGAACTTTAGAACCCTATTAAAGTCTATGGGACTCGAACATTCAAAATCAAAAGTGCTAATTTTAAAGGCTAATATGCAAGTTATTGTCATAAGAAGTGTTTGGGGACCTGGGTCCTGCCCCAGTGGACATGTATCAATGCAAAAAAAAGTTTTAAAAACGGCCGTTTTTTCAGGAGCAGTGATTTTAATAATGCTTAAAGTGAAACAATAAAAGTGTAATATTCCTTTAAATTTCGTACCTGGGGGGTGTGTATAGTATGCATGTAAAGGGGCGCATGTTTCCCATGCTTAGAACTGACCCTGCACAAAGTGTAATTTTTGCAGGAAAAAAAGCTATTTAAAATCACTCACCGCTATAATGAATTGCCGGCTCCCGTAATACAGAGAACAGTCATTGAAAGTCATTAATAAAAAAAAAAAAGCGTAGGGTTCCGAAATTCAATTACCAGGCCCTTCAGGTCTGGTATGTATATTAAGGGGAACCCCGGGTCAAATAAAAAAAAAATGGCGTGGGGTTCCCCCTAAATATCCATACCAGACCCTTCAGGTCTGGCATGGATTTTAAGGGGAACTCCACACCAAATTTTAAAAAAAAATGGCGTGGGGGTCCCCTCAAAATCCATACCAGACCCCTATCCGAGCACGCAACCTGGCAGGCCGCAGGAAAAGAGTGGGGATGAGAGAGCGCCCCCCCTCCTGAACCGTACCAGGCCACATGCTCTCAACATTGGGAGGATGCTTTGGGGGTCTGTGACCCCTCAAAGCACCATGTCCCCATGTTGATGAGAAGAAGGGTCTCTTCCCCACAACCCTGGCCGGTGGGTGTGGGGGTCTGCGGGCGGGGGGCTTATCAGAATCTGGAAGCCCCCTTTAACAAGGGGACCCCTAGATCCCGGCCCCCCCAGTTTCAAATGGTAAGGGGGTACAAAAGTACCCCTACCATTTCACAAAGAAAGTGTAAAAAATAGTTAAAAAACACAATGACACCGTTGGGAAAAGTCCTTTATTAAAAATAAAAAAAATTAAAAAAAGATTCCATTGGTGGTAATCCACTCTTGCTATCCAGCGATGGGTGGTCTCCACGGAGACACTGAGGGAATCTCAGGTCTTAGCTGAGGAGGACGGGGCCACTCATCACCTGACCCCGCCCCCCTCTGACATAACGCAAGGGAAAAGCTGGGCTTCCCCAGTGACGTACGGGTGATCCTGCCCCCTCTGATGTAACGGAAACCTGCATTACATCAGAGGGGGGCGGGGTCATCCGTACATCACTGGGGAAGCCCAGCTTTTCCCTTGCATCAGAGGGGACAGGGTCACCCTTACATCACTGGGAAGCCTGGGTTTCCCCAGTGACGAACAGGTGACCCCCGCCCCCCTCTTATGTAACGCAGGTGTCCGTTACATCAGAGGGGGCGGGGTCAGGTGACAGAGTGGCCCGGTCCTCCTCTGCTAAGACGAGATTCCCGCAGTGTCTCCGTGGAGACAGGATGCGCTGCGCTGGACGTCGGAGAAGAGATCAGCCATCGCTGGACAGGGTTGTGTGGAAGAGACCCTTCTCCACATCAACATGGGGACATGGTGCTTTGAGGGGTCACAGACCCCCAAAGCATCCTCCCAATGTTGAGGGCATGTGGCCTGGTACGGTTCTTTTCCTGCGGCCTGCCAGGTTGTGTGCTCGGATAAGGGTTTGGTATGGATTTTGAGGGGGACCCCCACGCCATTTTTTTTATTTGACCCGGGGTTCCCCTTTATATCCATACCAGACCTTCATCTTCTACCAATGCACACTTCTTCATTGACTGCCACTAGAGCAGTGATAGCGAACCTTGGCACCCCAGATGTTTTGGAACTACATTTCCCATGATGCTCAACTACAATGCAGAGTGCATGGGCATCATGGGAAATGTAGTTCTAAAACATCTGGGGTGCCAAGGTTCACCATCACTGCACTAGAGCATCTGACCCCCATTGCACTGAAATACATCACTGATAATCACTGCGCTGACAACCTCTACCAACTCCCATTGCAATGGTACACTTTTTCAGACTGCCACTGCACCCAGGCACTTCTCTAAAAACCATCACTGCAACTGCTCACTTCTCCTATGACCACTGCTGCACCCATGTACAATTCATTAACTTCCAAAGCCCTTCTGCACACTTCTCCAGTGACCACCACTGCAACAATGTGCACTTTTTTACTGACTGCCAGCACTTCAACTGGGCAATTCTACACCGACCATTGCCAAAGTAACAGAACACTATGAACCACAAACTGCTGCACTATGTATTATGTGCATGATGATGTGTATGAAATTCATTACATTTCCCAGATTGATGAGCTCTGTACACTGTATTGTACATTCATGCAACTATGATCTCATTTGGTATCAATATTTCATGAGCAGACACCTTTTTGGTAGTGTACACAAAAATAATAAGTATCTTTGTTACTGGTCTATAAAGATTTCTAGAACAGTTTATGCAATCTACTTTGTTAGTTATACACATTCCAGTTTCCACGGGTGATGTAAAATTTCTGAGAATAGAGAAACACTTCCAATAAAAATGCTGGAAAATATAGATCAGTCATGCAATGGTTTTAATTCTTTAAGAAATAGAGATTTAAGTAACTTTAGTATTCCATATAAAGAGCCACATTGAACTGGATAGAAAACAAATAGCACCCAAAGTTTGGTGACAGAGCAACACATGCCCAACTATGGCTGACATATATGACCTACTGTATATGAGCATATATTTCCTTCAGATTAAAACATTTCATTCCACTGTTTGTTACATGTTCTGCTATTTCTTTTGTGCATATTTTGTAGTTTTACCAAGATGTAGGGGGTGCTGAACATGCTACATAACAGAGTAAGAAAAAATGCTTCAAATAGCTACTGAATGCAAAATAACATTTACACTCACATTTTTCAGGCAGTGTTCCGTTTGTGGTTTGACCACTATTCTGGCAGAAAGCAATATGAATTAATAGGTAGCCATGACCTCAATGTTCCATTCATGCCGCATCACCACAAAATAGAGCCTGGCAACTGCCCATATGTACTAAATCAATTAGCTCTGTGCTTGCCTTCAAACAAGTTGCTTTGGAAAGTGTTTAACATGGGCATGGACTAGGAATGAGTGAATCTGCTTTTGTTTGTGAACAGTTTTGTGAATGTCGCTTGAAGTTCAAACTTTGAGAACCTTTTGCAGCAAATTATTCAATTCAGGCTATTCATATGACTAATAAATAGGCTATTTTTAGACAAAGGACATAGCAATCTGAGTACTGCCATGGGGGCCAAAAGTATCTCTCTCTACAGAGAACTGTCATCCTTTCCTAAAAACTTGAACACCCCCTTACAATATGGCTGTTGTGCTCTTACCTGTTTATAGAATAAAAATGATTCCATTGGCTTGCAACTCTTTTAACATAACATTTATATAATTTCCAGCATAAAAATAAATGTTAATTAATTTACTTTGATATTTTAAGTACTTTACTTAATTTTCATTAGTTCTTAAAACACACCTTTTACATTTACAAAAATAATGTATAATATTGAGTAATCTAGACAAAACTTTTTACGCATATGTTTGCCAAACGTGCAACCGCACAAGATTTGATGCTGTATATTTTAAAGAGTTTGACGTCTTTTGTAACTTTGAAAGCCTGCACGGCTGTATGGCAGTTGCCATATGTTTGAGGCCCATCAGGACAAAAGAGCGCCGCAAGTGACAAGAATTTTTCCAAGTCACTACAAAGCCATGCAATGACATTGAAAGGTAAGAGTGAACATTGAACAAATTATTGTTCACATGCTTTAAATGTTGCTTAACATACCATCCAAAATGTTTATTTTATTTTCAGATCAATATATTTATAATAAATGGACATACGTCCGTTGTATTCACCTATTGAAACAACTCACTTGTGCACATGCAAAGTTGCGCTTACTGCATGAGGCAGAACGCAACCAAGATGCAGGGTGAGGGACTGCCAGCTGTTAAGCGTAAAAACTATTATGTGACACAAAAATTTATGTTTCAGCCGGTTCGGTTATTAAAATATTGGAATTCAAATTCAGATTATGTAACATCAAGCCCCGCCCACTTTTCACCCAATGTTATTTAAATTGAAAAACAAAGATAGCAATCGTTTGCACTTCATCTGTGCCGATTTGTGCTGCAAAAATGAATGTATGTGCTGGTTTGGTTTCAGAGATATTGCACATTATAGATGATGAAACCTCTCCCACTTTGCACCACATGTTATTACATTTTAACCACTTGAGCCCTGGAAGATTTTTCCCCTTACCAGGCCATTTTTTCTATGTAGAGGCCTGTAGCCAATAGCTTTCATCTCCGAATTTCTTCTGAGCATGCGTGGCACTTTGTGCGTCGGAGTTCTCTACACACGATCTGAAAAAGTCTGATCGGATTTTGTTGTCGGAAAATTTTAGATCCTGCATCTCCTTTCCTCTATCCTCCCCTCCTCCTAGGCATCCAATAGGATCGGGTGACGGGTCTAAGACCCTCTTTCTGATTGGCCAGGAGGAGGGTCAGTGTTACAATAGCAAATATTAATTTGCTATGTAACACACCTGGATGGGCTCAAAGTGCAGTGCTCTGTGCCCCAAGCACACCCTATTTTTAAGTCGATTAGAGCCACTGACTCTAATCACGTGCTTCAAAAAAACACTGCTGGGTGGCGCTGGATAGGGTGGGGGTGGCACCTGTGTGCCCTTAATTGACAGGCTGCCCCTGTCCCTAGTGTTTTAGCCTAAGAGAAATATAGTTATAAGAGTTATAACTAGCCTAACACTATAGGATAAGAACATTTGACCAGCAGGGGAAAAAATATGAGGAAGATCTCTGTACTGTGTACAGTCTATGTAGATTACTGTGAGAACAGCTGGACAAATGAGACGGACAAATGCTGAACTGCAGCGTGAAGCGAAACATTTAGAAGTGGTATTATTACTACTGTTAAATGTGATAGCTTCCTCCTGGTTGTTAGAGAGCTAGCACCCTCTGACGTCCTAACAACCAGTGACTCATCCCTGCCCAGGATATTAAGTTGCCAGTCTGGGATTCCTGACTGACAGGTGGGTGTAAACAAACTGAGGGGATGAAAAAAAAATTTTGTTTATATTGTGGCTGCTGAGATGGGTGATGACATTCAGCAAAAGTCAAGCATCTGGTTCAAACATGTCAGTGAATATCAGATTTTTTTCCATCCGTTGGTTCAGTGGCCATCGGGCATCATGACTGATGTGGGTCTGCATCACTGGATGACATTTTTAATGGTGGATTTACATTGTGGGACACTTTTTTTTCTAACTAAGTCAAAAAGTATATGTGCTTATTTACTATTGACTTTTTGTGTGAATGAGTAGGGTTACTATATATCCCTTACTCATTTACATTGGGGAGGGTGGTATCTGGGTGTCTCCTTATTTTTTAAGAACTACGTGTACTCGCAGAACTACGTGCAGAACTATGTGCACAGATTTGAAGGGTCAGGTATAGGATTTTCAGATGATCCCAATGCTATTTTTATGGGGCTCCCCTTAAAATCCATACCAGATCTAAAGGGCTTGGTATGAATGTGTGGGGCCCTCATTCTGTTTTTATTTTTTATTTTTTTTACATTCACTTGAAATCCCTGTCTGACAGCTGAACGTGCCAGGTGGGGATTAGTCACGGGTTGTTAGGACGGAGGAAGCTGTCACATTTTGCGGTGGTAATAACACAACTGCAAAAAGTTTTGCTTCACACTGCAGTTGGAGGTTAATTCAGCTGAACACCCATATAGTTGGTCATTTCTGCAGGAATCTCTATAGATTGCACACTCCATCATTTTCCTTGCTGGTCAAATGTTCTTAGTCTATAGTGTTATATTTATGAATATTGACTCTCATGGTTGAATGTTCTTATTGCTATTTTTCTCTTATGATCAAATGCTAAGGAATGTTACATTTGCCCAGTGAAAGGCAACAAGGAAACTAATACACACATTTTACAAAAATGATTAGTATTATCCGTTACACTTATAAAACTATATTAACTACTAAGTATATATAACTTTTGGATTTTTTTTTGTATTGTAATCTCAAGCAGACAGATTCATTTGCACAATTAATTTCAGTATTTGCTACTGTGCGATTGTGATTTTACTGTTAAAGGTTACTTTCTGAATTGCATAGTTTTGTATCAAGGGATACAATTGACAGTGATTTATTACTAATAGTAACTGGCAACAATAATGATCGTAAAACAAATACAGATTAGTACCAAGTATGCATAAATCAGTATAATAAATAACAAGTGCTTCAAGCCTATAAACACGTAATGCTTCTGTAATTCTATAAAATCCTTGATGTCCAACTGTCAAAACAAAATCATAAACCATCTGGTTTAAAAGCAAGTGGGTGGATGGAGCATTAGTACAAAGTAAATAGCAATAATTCAAACTTTTTCCCCATATGAAATTACATAAGTTACACAATCCAAATAAAGTACACAGCGGTTTAACTACATTGATACTTGTCCTGTCCAGTTGTTTTAATATAGTGGCCAAACCTAACATATGTTGATGTGGCAGGGTGTATATATACAGTGCATGGCTCCTAGAGTGTGTAGCTGCACTTTGTGATCGCTGTGTCCTTCTAACACAGCAGATCATAGAACAGGCCACAGGGCCAATTAAATTGTCCCTGTACCATGTGATTGCTATGACATGTGACAGTGATCACAGTTGTAAATTAAGACTCCATGCCCCCAGACTTTTAATGGCTTCATCTTCCAGCCATCTGCTGATTGCTTACTACAGTCATCGGGACTGTAGTAAGCAATCAGAATGTAAAAAAAAAAAAAAAGAGAAAGAAACACACCGATCACCCTCCCCTGAGCATTTATGTCAAAGACACTGACTGCTGCACTGATGACATTGTATGCCATTCTATGGTCAATAGCCACAGCCGTACAATGTCAACATAGTGACACTGCACTGTTATGGTGACAGTATGTAAAAAAAGAACATTTCTTTTCCATACTGTCACCAGAGCAAGTGCAGTGTTGCTTTGGTGACATGGTACTGCTTTGGTGGCATTCATGTACAATGGCTGGCTGATCTGATATCACTGTATCTCAGTGCCACCAGCCATTGTCTCTGATTTATTTATTTATTTATTTTTTAAATAAAGTTTATTGAAGTATATTGAAGAATTACAATACAGTAGTAATGTTGATGGAACATTCAACAGGTAGAATAAAGAAAAATACAGTTGTTGTATATCATGACAATACAGAGAGTATGTGAGTCCGTGGGACCTTGTCATATCGAAGTCCTTTATTAAAAATACAAAAAAAAAAAAAAAAAAAGATTCCAGCGATGGTAATCCACTCTCCGGGGTCCAGCGATGGCTGATCTCTTCCGACAACGTCCACGCAGCGCATCCTGTCTCCATGGAGACACTGAGGGAATCCCATCTTAGCAGAGGAGGACCGGGCTGGGTCACCCGTACATCACTGGGGAAGCCCAGCTTTTCCCTTGCGTCACAGGGGGCAGGGTCACCCTTACATCACTGGGGAAGCCTGGGTTTTCCCAGTGACGTACGGGTGACCCCGCCCCCTCTGATGTAACGCAGGTTTCCGTTACATCAGAGGGGGGCGGGGTCACCCATACGTCACTGGGGAAACCCAGGCTTCCCCAGTGATGTAAGGGTGACCCCGCCCCCTCTGACGCAAGGGAAAAGCTGGGCTTCCCCAGTGATGTATGGGTGACCCCGCCCCCTCTGATGTAACACAGGTTTCCGTTACATCAGAGGGGGCGGGGTCACCCGTACGTCACTGCGGAAGCCCAGCTTCCCCCTTGCTTTGCGTCAGAGTGGGGCGGGGTCAGGTGACGAGTGGCCCGGTCCTCCTCTGCTAAGTCGGGATTCCCTCAGTGTCTCCATGGAGACAGGATGTGCTGCGCTGGACATCGGAGAAGAGATCAGCCATTGCTGGACCCCGGAGAAGAGATCACCATTGCTGGATACCAAGAGTGGATAACCACCGCTGGAATCTTTTTTTTTTTTTTTTAATTAAGGACTTTTCCCAACTGTGTGTTTTTTAACTATTTTTTACACTTTCTTTGTGAAATGGTAGGGGTACTTTTGTACCCCCCTACAATTTCAAACAGGGGGGAGGGCAGGACCTGGGGGTCCCCTTGTTAAAGGGGGCTTCCAGATTCTGATAAGCCCCCCACCCGCAGACCCCCACAACCACTGGCCAGGGTTGTGGGGATGAGACCCTTCTCCTCATCAACATGGGGACATGGTGCTTTGAGGGGTCACAGACCCCCAAAGCATCCTCCCAATGTTGAGGGCATGTGACCTGGTACGGTTCAGGAGAGGGGCGCTCTCTCATCCCCCCCTCTTTTTCTGCGGCTTGCCAGGTTGCGTGCTCGGATAGGGGTCTGGTATGGATATTAAGGGGGAACCCCACGTAATTTTTTTGTACATTTGACCCGGGGTTCTCCTTAATATTCATACCAGACCTGAAGGGCCTGGTAATTGAATTTGGGGGGAATTCCATTTCTCTGTTTCTGTATTACGGAGCCGACAATTCATTATAGCCACGAGTGATTTTAAATAGCTTTTTTTCCTGCAAAAATGACACTTTGTGCAGGGACAGTTCTAAACACGGGAAACATGCGCCCCTTTACAGGCATACTATACACCCCCCCAGGTACGAAATTTAAGGGAACATTACACTTTTATTGTTTCACTTTAAGCATTATTAAAATCACTGCTCCTGAAAAAACGGCCATTTTTAAAACTTTTTTTGCATTTATACATGTCCCCTGGGGCAGGACCCAGGTCCCCACACTTTTTATGACAATAACTTGCATATAAGCCTTTAAAATGAGCCCTTTTTATTTTGAACGTTCGAGTCCCATAGACTTTAATAGGGTTCTAAAGTTCACACAACTTTAGGTCTGTTCGCAGGTTCTGATGCGAACCGAACAGGGGGGTGTTCGGCTCATCCCTAATCCCCAGCAGCTGCCTCTGCAACTAAAGGGGTTAGCGGTTGGGAGTAGTAAAACTACATGTGAATGAGCCCTAATAGTGCAGCCAGTCACAGTGTTTCCGTCACCATCACACAATTTACAGTGTGGCCAAACCAGTGTAGCTAGATACAGTGTTCCTGACTGCTGCTACACCAGACCAGTGCAGCCTGCAACAGTTTTCCTGATCACTGCCAAACCAATCCCAGTGTCACCAGACCAATGTATGCCAGAAAAAGTGTTCCTAATCACCACCACACAAGTCCCAGTGTCATCAGATCAGTGTAAGCCAGCAACAGTGTTCCTGATCATGTGTACACCAGTCCCAGCATCACTAGACCAGTGTAAGCCAGCAATAGTGTTCCTGATTGTTGTCCCACTAATCCTCAGTGTCACCAGACCAGTGCATCCAGCAACAGTGTTTGTGATCACCGCTACACCAGGGCAGTGTTGCTTTTGCACGTCCCACTGACTATGTTCCGGCAAAACACCAATCCCAGCCATCCCTTGTGGACAGCTGCACTGCTACAACAACATAAACTCATTGTTCTTTCAGCCAATGAACATGGCATTACTCTGGGCTGCCAAGTACTAGTGAACTAGGCTTGCAGGAACAGGGACTACTATAGGTGGTGCTATAGTAAACAATATTCTTTGACCACTTGTACAGGGGTGACCATAACAGTACATCTTATTATCTGACAACTTTGTATTAAAAAAAACATTTTCATTCTGCATTTTCCAAAAACTTGTGGCAAAATAAATTAAGTCTTCAAAATACTTACTAAGCCTCTTAGAAAATACACTGGGGCATTTACATACCAAAATATGGTAATTTTGTGGGTGTTTCTACTGTTCTAGTACTCTGGGTCCTCCAAAAATTGAATAGGTACTCAGGAAACTAGATGAGTCATTTATTCCCCTAGAACTCCTAAATGTGCTCCTTGGATTTTGGGCCCCTCTGTGTGGCTAGGCTGTGAAAAAGTCTTACACATGTGGGATCAGCATACTTGGGAAACATTGCACAGTGTGTTTTGGAATGCAATTCTAAGTATGTCCATGCTGTTTGTTATAAATATGTAATTAATTGGCAACTGTGTGTAAAAAAAATATATTTTTTATTTTATTTTCTGCATTTTCCAAAAACTTGTGGCGAAATAACATTTTCTAAAGACTCACTATGCCTTTCAGAAAATACCTTGGGGTGTTACTTTTTCAAAATGTGGTCATTATGTGGGTGTCTCTCCTGTCCTTACACTTCAGAAACTCAAGAAATATGATAAGTAGTCAGGAAATTAGAAGCGTAATTTATGCTCCTTCAAAGCGCAAAATTGTGCCATGGAATATGGGCGCTCTAAGCATACTTGGAAGGAGCACAACATTTTAACATGGGGCATGGGCGAGCGTTATACTGTGCCATGTGAGTGCTCCAGTTCAATGAGAGCTTCATTCCAGCATCCTGGTTTTGGCTGTGATGCAGTCTCCCTGTCTGCCTGTCCACCTGCAAGGGGATTGCTGTAGCCAGTCTCTGGGTGGAGACCAAACCTGATTTAAGCCAGCCAAGTATGCAGTCTTGTGCTTGTTATAGCGTATTTAACATAGTTACATAATTACATAGTTAGGTCGAAAAAAGACACAAGTCTATCCAGTTCAACCATAAAAAAAAAATAAAAAAAAATAAAAAATATAACACAATCCAATATACCCAATTCTATACCCACAGTTGATCCAGAGGAAGGCAAAAAAAAAAACAGTAGAGCATGCTCCAATTTGCTACAGCAGGGGAAAAAAATCCTTCCTGATCCCCAGAGAGGCAATCAAATTTTCCCTGGATCAACTTTACCTATAAATGTTGGTACCCCGTTATATTATGTACATTTAGGAAAGCATCCAGGCCTTTCTTAAAGCAATCTACTGAGCTGGCCAGAACCACCTCTGGAGGGAGTCTATTCCACATTTTCACAGCTCTTACTGTGAAGAAACCTTTCCGTATTTGTAGATGAAATCTCTTTTCCTCTAGACATAAAGAGTGCCCCCTTGTCCTCTGTGTTGACCGTAAAGTGAATAACTCAACACCAAGTTCATTATAGGGATGAGCCGAACACCCCCGGGTTCGGTTCGAACCAGAACCTTCGAACGGACCGAAAGTTCGCGCGAATTTTCGAACCCTATACGTTATAATGGACGCGAACGTTCGAAATCAAAAGTGCTAATTACAACGGCCAATATGCATGTTAATGTCATAAAACAGGTTTGGGGACCCGGGTCCTGCCCCAGGGGACATATATCAATGCAAAAAGAACTTTTAAAAACTAACGTTTTTTCGGGAGCAGTCATTTTAATGATGCATAAAGTGAAAAAAAAAAAGTGACATTTTCCTTTAAATATGGTACCTGGGGGGTGTCCAAAGTATGCCTGTGAAGTGGCATGTGTTTCCCGTGTTTAGAACTGTCCTTGCACAAAATGACATTTGTAAAGGAAAAAAAGAAGCCATTTAAAACCACTTGCGGCTTTAGGTTTGATCTTAAGTAGAATCTGAACAGGTACATTATGAAGTGTAGCTCCATCCCAAAAAAAATCTATTTTTAAGCTTTTTGGAGAACATAGGGAGGGGTTATCACCCCTGTAACATTTGCTGTCTTTGCACATCTGTTCAGAACATGTCACCTCACTTTCCGTCCCAATGACAAATGTTTTTGGAAAAAGTGGGGTTTTAATTGAAACAAGGATTGGTGATAAAGTATCAGTAGAGAGGAGATACCTTTTTCCCAAATTAAATCTAACAGGATAGAATTTCCCTTCCTAGGGGTAGATTTCCTCTCACTTCCTGTTTTCTCTTTCCATTTTCAAGTAGGAGTCGTTTGTAAGTTGGATGTTTGAAAGTAGGGGCCTGGCGTATATACTCTGCAGAAATTTGCCCTATTAGATGTTGGTGTAGCCACAAGACTGGTGGGCACAGGAATGGGCCCTGCTGTGAGTTAATAGATCAAGATTTGTAATTGCATGCACCTGTTGAACAGGGCAGAAAAATTGGGCCTTTGGCGGTGGTGGTGGACGGTGTTGCCACAAGACTGTAGGCCCTCATAGTTACTCTTGGTGGGCGCAGGAATGGGCCCTGCTGTGAGTTATTAGATCAAGATTTGTAATTGCAAGCACCTGATGAACAGGGCAGAAAAATTGGGCCTTTGGCGGTGGTGGTGGACGGTGTTGCCACAAGACTGCAGGCCCTCATAGTTACTCTTGGTGGGCGCAGGAATGGGCCCTGCTGTGAACTATTAGATCAAGATTTGTAATTACCCGCCCCTGTTTAACAGGGGCTGAAAAATTGTGCCTTAGGCACTGGTGCTGGTGCCACAACACTGCAACCCGGCCCTCACAGATACTGTACTTGGAGCACAGCAGTCACACGTGTTGCGAAGCATTTTTTTAAAAAATTGTAAGTACACGCCCCTGTTAAACAGGGGCTGAAAAATTGTGCCTTAGGCACTGGTGCCACAACACTGCAACACGGCCCTCACAGAGACTGTACTTGGAGCACAGCAGTCACACGTGTTGCGAAGCATTTTTTTAAAAAATTGTAAGTACACGCCCCTGTTAAACAGGGGCTGAAAAATTGTGCCTTAGGCACTGGTGCCACAACACTGCAACACGGCCCTCACAGAGACTGTACTTGGAGCACAGCAGTCACACGTGTTGCGAAGCATTTTTTAAAAAAATTGTAAGTACACGCCCCTGTTAAACAGGGGCTGAAAAATTGTGCCTTAGGCACTGGTGCTGGTGCCACAACACTGCAACACGGCCCTCACAGAGACTGTACTTGGAGCACAGCAGTCACACGTGTTGCGAAGCATTTTTTTTAAAAATTGTAAGTACACGCCCCTGTTAAACAGGGGCTGAAAAATTGTGCCTTAGGCACTGGTGTGGTGGCATGGATCATTGAGGAGGAGGAAGAGGATAGTCAGTGAACATAAGAGGACAGTCACTCAGCATCAGCATAGGCAGTCTTGAAGGGATGTGACATTAAAAATTATTCGGTTATATCCGCCTCAGGTGCCTGGTAGCTGGTGGTGATCCAAGACTGATTCATTTTGATGAAGGTCAGTCGATCAACCGAGGCGGTGGACAGGCGCACCCTATGATCAGTCACAAATCCTCCAGCAGCACTGAATGTGCGTTCGGAAAGAACGCTGGAGGCAGGACAGGCCAGTAGCTCAATTGCATACTGTGCAAGCTCTGGCCAGTGATCCATCCTCAGGACCCAGTAAGCCAGAGGATTTTCGGTGGGAAAGGTGTCCAAGTCTGACCTTGCCCCAAGGTATTCCTGCACCATGTATATCAGACGCTGGCGATGGTTGCTGGAACCGATCATACCTTGGGGCTGCGGACTAAAAAATTGTCTGAACGCATCGGTCAGACGTCCACCTTCCCCACCGCTCCTTCTGCCACTGACCGAAGCCTCAGCAACTCGTCGCCCAGGACCAGGAGTTTGTAGCCTCCCAGTTTCTGGGAACGCGTTGCACAGACCTTTCTGCAAGGCCTCCCTGAGATGTCTCATCCTCTGCTCCCTCTGCGACGGCAAGATAAGGTCCGCAACCTTACCCTTGTACCGCGGATCAAGGAGAGTGGCCAGCCAGTAATGGTCCCTCTCCTTGATCCGAAGAACACGAGGATCCTTCCGCAGGCTTTGCAGGATCAGGGAGGCCATGCAGCGTAGGTTAGCTGAGGCATTCGGTCCGGAGTCTTCTGGGTCACTGAGGATGACATGATCGCCAGCCACCTCCTCCCAGCCACGTACAAGTCCACTGGCTTGTTGGGACTGTACATCATCCCTAAAAGACTGCTGCTGCTGATGCTGAGTGCCAGGCTCCACCTCCATGCTCACACAATCCTCCTCCTCCTCCTCCTCCTCCTCCTCCTCCTCATCCTCTTCCTGTGTGATGGGTGGGACAGAAGGAACACTGTCCGGATAAAGGGGGCCTTGAGAGGCAAGGAAGTCCTCCTCTTCCTGCCTCTGTTCTGCCTCAAGTGCCCTGTCCATGATCCCACGCAGCGTATGCTCCAACAGGTGGACAAGAGGGACAGTGTCACTGATGCATGCACTGTCACTGCTCACCATCCTCGTGGCCTCCTCAAATGGTGAGAGGACAGTGCATGCATCCCTGATCATGCTCCACTGACGTGGGGAAAAAAAACCAAGCTCCCCTGACCCTGTCCTGGTGCCGTAGTCGCAAAGGTACTCATTGATGGCCCTCTGCTGCGTGTGCAGTCGCTGCAGCATGGCCAACGTTGAGTTCCACCTGGTGGGCATGTCAGATATTAGGCGGTTCTTGGGCAGGTTCAGCTCCTTTTGCAGCTCAGTCAGCCGAGCACTGGCATTATAAGATCGGCGGAAATGCACACAGACTTTCCTGGCCTGCCTCAGGACATCCTGTAAGCCTGGGAACCTGCCCAAGAACCGCTGCACCACCAGGTTGAGGACGTGAGCCATGCAGGGCACATGGGTGAGCTGCCCCTGTCGCAGGGCGGAGAGGAGGTTGGTGCCATTGTCAGAAACGACCATTCCTGGCTTAAGCTGACGTGGCGTCAACCACCTCTCGGCCTGCCCCTGCAGAGCTGCCAGAACCTCTGGCCCAGTGTGGCTCCTGTCCCCCAAACACACCAGCGCAAGCACGGCATGGCATCTTTTTGCCTGCGTACTTGCGTAGCCCCTTGTACGCCTACGGAGCACCGCTGGTTCCAAGGACAGAGCACTGGAGGAAGAAGAAGAGGAGGGGGTGGAGGAGAGAGGTGTGTCACAACCAGTAGCAGTAGTCGCGTTTTGGAGGCGTGGTGGCGGAACAACCTCCAACACTACTGCACCTTGTCCTGCATCCCTCCCAGCTGCCAATAGAGTGACCCAATGGGCCGTGAAAGAAAGGTACCGTCCCTGTCCATGCCTGCTGGACCATGAGTCAGCGGTAATATGCACCTTACCGCTGACCGCCCTGTCCAGCGAGGCATGGACATTGCCCTCCACATGCCGGTAGAGAGACGGAATCGCCTTC
Organism: Lithobates sylvaticus; assembly: GCA_028564925.1. Classification (NCBI taxonomy): domain Eukaryota; kingdom Metazoa; phylum Chordata; class Amphibia; order Anura; family Ranidae; genus Lithobates; species Lithobates sylvaticus. Next base: position 158,630,085 of record CM053030.1, read on the forward strand.
CGCGAGAAAAAGTGGCGTTTGGGAACCTGCCACTGAGGAACCGCACATTGAACAAACTCACGGAAGGGGGCCGAGTCTACCAACTGAAAAGGCAGCAGTTGAAGTGCTAGCAATTTAGCAAGGCTAGCATTCAACCGCTGGGCATGTGGATGGCTGGGAGTGTACTTCTTTCTACGGTCCAGCAGCTGGGGCAGGGAAATTTGCCTGCTGCATTCGGACGTCGGTGTACTGCAAGTACTTGGTTGTGACACACCGAATTCTACACCTTCAGTCCTCTCAGAGCAGCTTTCAGAGAGGACTGAAGGTGTAGTGGGGATGGAGATCCCAGCTGAGGAGGAGCAAGGAGAGGTCCGCTTAGTTCTTTGGTGTGGGTCTTTTATGTGTGCCTGCCAACGAGCTGCATGGCAGGTCGCCATATGTCTGGTCATGCTTGTGGTGCCCAAGCGGCTGATGTTTTGGCCACGCGAGATACGCTTGAGACAAATATTGCAAATAGCAGTGGTGCGATCTGCTGCACTCGTCTCAAAAAAGGCCCACACCAAAGAACTTTTCTGATAACGTGCAGAGGCAGCGCCCTGCACAGGCGGAGCTCTGCGGTGTTGTACAGTTGCTGTGCTGGCCTCTACCTGGCCTCCAGGGGGCATCCTGCCTCGTTGGACATGTGACGCCGCATCCTCCTCCTCCTCGTCCTCCTCCTCATCCTCTCTCCCTTGAGGCACCCACGTGGAGTCAGTGACCTCATCATCCCCTCCCTCTTCACCACTAGAGCAAACCTGGCAGTAAGCTGCAGCTGGTGGAACTGTACTGCCAGATTCCTCAAGCTGGGTATCGTCATCCGAGCCTTCGAATCGTTGGGCATCCTCCTGGAGCATGTACCCAACACTGTGCTCAAAGAGTTCGGGGGACTCCTCAGGAGGACATGGTGGGTCTAGGGAAGGGGTGGCTGATGATGCTCTGTCAGTACCCTGAGCCTGGGTGAGAGAGGATGAGGAGGATGAGGAGGGCTTGGTCATCCATTCTACCAAGCCTTCAGCATGATGCGGCTCCACATGTCCAGCTGCCGAAAACAAAGACGCGCGTGTCCCATGGCCACGTGCTGATGACGATGCACGACCACGTCCACGTCCACGGCCACGTCCACTAGAAACAGAGCCTGCCTGCCCTGTGTTCTTGGCTCTGCACGCTCTGCCTCCCCTTGGCGGTCTTCCAGCCATTGTAGTCGGTAGTCCTGTGGGTGCTGCTGAGAAGAAAATATAGGAGCTCTGTGTGATGCCACTAACACACTAGAAGTCCTATGGGTGCTTCTGCAAAGAAAATAGAGGAGCTCTGTGTGATGCCACTAACACACTAGAAGTCCTGTGGGTGCTTATGCAAAGAAAATAGAGGAGCTCTGTGTGATGCCACTAACACACTAGAAGTCCTGTGGGTGCTTCTGCAAAGAAAATAGAGGAGCTCTGTGTGATGCCACTAACACACTAGAAGTCCTATGGGTGCTTCTGCAAAGAAAATAGAGGAGCTCTGTGTGATGCCACTAACACACTAGAAGTCCTGTGGGTGCTTCTGCAAAGAAAATAGAGGAGCTCTGTGTGGTGCCACTAACACACTAGAAGTCCTGTGGGTGCTTATGCAAAGAATATATAGGAGCTCTGTGTGATGCCACTAACACACTAGAAGTCCTATGGGTGCTTCTGCAAAGAAAATAGAGGAGCTCTGTGTGATGCCACTAACACACTAGAAGTCCTGTGGGTGCTTATGCAAAGAATATATAGGAGCTCTGTGTGATGCCACTAACACACTAGAAGTCCTATGGGTGCTTCTGCAAAGAAAATAGAGGAGCTCTGTGTGATGCCACTAACACACTAGAAGTCCTGTGGGTGCTTCTGCAAAGAAAATAGAGGAGCTCTGTGTGGTGCCACTAACACACTAGAAGTCCTGTGGGTGCTTATGCAAAGAATATATAGGAGCTCTGTGTGATGCCACTAACACACTAGAAGTCCTATGGGTGCTTCTGCAAAGAAAATAGAGGAGCTCTGTGTGATGCCACTAACACACTAGAAGTCCTGTGGGTGCTTCTGCAAAGAAAATAGAGGAGCTCTGTGTGGTGCCACTAACACACTAGAAGTCCTGTGGGTGCTTATGCAAAGAATATATAGGAGCTCTGTGTGATGCCACTAACACACTAGAAGTCCTATGGGTGCTTCTGCAAAGAAAATAGAGGAGCTCTGTGTGATGCCACTAACACACTAGAAGTCCTGTGGGTGCTGCTGAGAAGAATATATAGGAGCTCTGTGTGATGCCACTAACACACTAGAAGTCCTATGGGTGCCTCTGCAAAGAAAATAGAGGAGCTCTGTGTGATGCCACTAACACACTAGAAGTCCTGTGGGTGCTTCTGCAAAGAAAATAGAGGAGCTCTGTGTGGTGCCACTAACACACTAGAAGTCCTGTGGGTGCTTCTGCAAAGAAAATAGAGGAGCTCTGTGTGGTGCCACTAACACACTAGAAGTCCTGTGGGTGCTTATGCAAAGAATATATAGGAGCTCTGTGTGATGCCACTAACACACTAGAAGTCCTATGGGTGCTTCTGCAAAGAAAATAGAGGAGCTCTGTGTGATGCCACTAACACACTAGAAGTCCTGTGGGTGCTTCTGCAAAGAAAATAGAGGAGCTCTGTGTGGTGCCACTAACACACTAGAAGTCCTGTGGGTGCTTATGCAAAGAATATATAGGAGCTCTGTGTGATGCCACTAACACACTAGAAATCCTATGGGTGCTTCTGCAAAGAAAATAGAGGAGCTCTGTGTGATGCCACTAACACACTAGAAGTCCTGTGGGTGCTGCTGAGAAGAATATATAGGAGCTCTGTGTGATGCCACTAACACACTAGAAGTCCTATGGGTGCCTCTGCAAAGAAAATAGAGGAGCTCTGTGTGATGCCACTAACACACTAGAAGTCCTGTGGGTGCTTCTGCAAAGAAAATAGAGGAGCTCTGTGTGGTGCCACTAACACACTAGAAGTCCTGTGGGTGCTTATGCAAAGAAAATAGAGGAGCTCTGTGTGATGGGACTAACACACTTCAAGTCCTATAGGTGCTTCTGGGAACAAAATATAGCTCTGTGTGTGTAATGGGACTAACACACTTCAAGTCCTATAGGTGCTTCTGGGAACAAAATATAGCTCTGTGTGTGTAATGGGACTAACACACTTCAAGTCCTATAGGTGCTTCTGGGAACAAAATATAGCTCTTTGTGTGTAATGGGACTAACACACTTCAAGTCCTATAGGTGCTTCTGGGAACAAAATATAGCTCTGTGTGTGTAATGGGACTAACACACTTCAAGTCCTATAGGTGCTTCTGGGAACAAAGTATAGCTCTTTGTGTGTAATGGGACTAACACACTTCAAGTCCTATAGGTGCTTCTGGGAACAAAATATAGCTCTGTGTGTGTAATGGGACTAACACACTTCAAGTCCTATAGGTGCTTCTGGGAACAAAATATAGCTCTGTGTGTGTAATGGGACTAACACACTTCAAGTCCTATAGGTGCTTCTGGGAACAAAATATAGCTCTGTGTGTGTAATGGGACTAACACACTTCAAGTCCTATAGGTGCTTCTGGGAACAAAATATAGCTCTTTGTGTGTAATGGGACTAACACACTTCAAGTCCTATAGGTGCTTCTGGGAACAAAATATAGCTCTGTGTGTGTAATGGGACTAACACACTTCAAGTCCTATAGGTGCTTCTGGGAACAAAATATAGCTCTTTGTGTGTAATGGGACTAACACACTTCAAGTCCTATAGGTGCTTCTGGGAACAAAATATAGCTCTGTGTGTGTAATGGGACTAACACACTTCAAGTCCTATAGGTGCTTCTGGGAACAAAGTATAGCTCTTTGTGTGTAATGGGACTAACACACTTCAAGTCCTATAGGTGCTTCTGGGAAGAAAATATAGCTCTGTGTGTGTAATGGGACTAACACACTTCAAGTCCTATAGGTGCTTCTGGGAACAAAGTATAGCTCTTTGTGTGTAATGGGACTAACACACTTCAAGTCCTATAGGTGCTTCTGGGAACAAAATATAGCTCTGTGTGTGTAATGGGACTAACACACTTCAAGTCCTATAGGTGCTTCTGGGAACAAAATATAGCTCTGTGTGTGTAATGGGACTAACACACTTCAAGTCCTATAGGTGCTTCTGGGAACAAAATATAGCTCTGTGTGTGTAATGGGACTAACACACTTCAAGTCCTATAGGTGCTTCTGGGAACAAAATATAGCTCTGTGTGTGTAATGGGACTAACACACTTCAAGTCCTATAGGTGCTTCTGGGAACAAAATATAGCTCTTTGTGTGTAATGGGACTAACACACTTCAAGTCCTATAGGTGCTTCTGGGAACAAAATATAGCTCTGTGTGTGTAATGGGACTAACACACTTCAAGTCCTATAGGTGCTTCTGGGAACAAAATATAGCTCTTTGTGTGTAATGGGACTAACACACTTCAAGTCCTATAGGTGCTTCTGGGAACAAAATATAGCTCTGTGTGTGTAATGGGACTAACACACTTCAAGTCCTATAGGTGCTTCTGGGAACAAAGTATAGCTCTTTGTGTGTAATGGGACTAACACACTTCAAGTCCTATAGGTGCTTCTGGGAACAAAATATAGCTCTGTGTGTGTAATGGGACTAACACACTTCAAGTCCTATAGGTGCTTCTGGGAACAAAGTATAGCTCTTTGTGTGTAATGGGACTAACACACTTCAAGTCCTATAGGTGCTTCTGGGAACAAAATATAGCTCTTTGTGTGTAATGGGACTAACACACTTCAAGTCCTATAGGTGCTTCTGGGAACAAAATATAGCTCTGTGTGTGTAATGGGACTAACACACTTCAAGTCCTATAGGTGCTTCTGGGAACAAAATATAGCTCTGTGTGTGTAATGGGACTAACACACTTCAAGTCCTATAGGTGCTTCTGGGAACAAAATATAGCTCTGTGTGTGTAATGGGACTAACACACTTCAAGTCCTATAGGTGCTTCTGGGAACAAAATATAGCTCTGTGTGTGTAATGGGACTAACACACTTCAAGTCCTATAGGTGCTTCTGGGAAGAAAATATAGCTCTGTGTGTGTAATGGGACTAACACACTTCAAGTCCTATAGGTGCTTCTGGGAACAAAATATAGCTCTGTGTGTGTAATGGGACTAACACACTTCAAGTCCTATAGGTGCTTCTGGGAAGAAAATATAGCTCTGTGTGTGTAATGGGACTAACACACTTCAAGTCCTATAGGTGCTTCTGGGAAGAAAATATAGCTCTGTGTGTGTAATGGGACTAACACACTTCAAGTCCTATAGGTGCTTCTGGGAACAAAATATAGGAGCTCTGCCTGCCTGCCACGAACACACTACAAGTCCTATAGGTGCTTCTGGTAACAAAATATAGGAGCTCTGCCTGCCTGCCACTAACACACTACAAGTCCTATAGGTGCTTCTGGTAACAAAATATAGGAGCTCTGCCTGCCTGCCACTAACACACTACAAGTCCTATAGGTGCTTCTGGTAACAAAATATAGGAGCTCTGCCTGCCTGCCACTAACACACTACAAGTCCTATAGGTGCTTCTGGTAACAAAATATAGGAGCTCTGCCTGCCTGCCACGAACACACTACAAGTCCTATAGGTGCTTCTGGTAACAAAATATAGGAGCTCTGCCTGCCTGCCACTAACACACTACAAGTCCTATAGGTGCTTCTGGTAACAAAATATAGGAGCTCTGCCTGCCTGCCACGAACACACTACAAGTCCTATAGGTGCTTCTGGTAACAAAATATAGGAGCTCTGCCTGCCTGCCACTAACACACTACAAGTCCTATAGGTGCTTCTGGTAACAAAATATAGGAGCTCTGCCTGCCTGCCACGAACACACTACAAGTCCTATAGGTGCTTCTGGTAACAAAATATAGGAGCTCTGCCTGCCTGCCACGAGCACACTACAAGCCCCTCTTTGTCAATCAATCTTTGTAACTGAATCTATCTAACTCAATCTCTGTAAGTGAATCTATCTAACTATCTCAATGCAGCAGAGTGTCACAGAATCTGCCTGCTCAATCTGCGCCGGAACAGCATGTGACCGGCGCAGACGGCGTGGCGGCGTTTTATAGGGGGGGGGGGCGTGTACTACAGCCCCTGAGCTGTAATTGGCTACAGGCGTCCTGCCTGTAGCCAATTATGGCTCTTCGATTTTCCGGGGCTGTGATTGGCCAAGCATGCGGGGTCACAGTGCATGCTTGGCCAATCATCAGCCAGCAATGCACTGCGTCGGCCGCGCCGGCCGCAATGCATTGCGGGGCCGCCCGCACCACACGACCGTGATGCGAGCGGCCAAAATAGTTCTGGGCTCGCAGAGCGAGCGAACGCCCGGTGCTCGATGCGAACGTGGGTTCGCATCGAGCACCGGGCCCATCCTTACTCTTAATACAAGAGAGGACTTTGCTCGCTTTGGAAACCGCAGCTTAAAAAGTAAGGGTCCCAGCACTGAACCTTGTGGTACACCACTAATAACCTTAGACCATTCAGAGTAAGAATCATTAGCCACTACTCTCTGAATTCTGTCATTTAGACAGTTTTCTATCCATTTACAAACTGATACTTCAAGAATGTAGACTTTACCTTACACATGAGCCGTGTGTGCGGAACTGTATCAAACGCTTTTGCAAAGTCCAAGTATACAACATCCACCGCCACGCCTCTGTCCAAGATTTTACTTACCTCTTCATAATAAAAAAAACGGGTTTGTCTGACAACTTCTGTCTTTCATGAATCCATGCTGTCTGTAGCTTAATAAAAAAAAATTCCAGCAAGAACTCGTCTATGTGGTCTTTTATTAAACACTCCAGCAGGGCCGATCCTAGGGTCACCGACGCCTGGGTGCAGAAATATTTCTGGCGCCCCCACGTGGGCGTGGTCATCTTACCAACTCCTCCCCTTTACAAATGTTTCTATGGCTACAACTCAAACACAGAGATGCTCCCCTAAGAAGTCTTCATTACCCTGGGATCCTCCCATGATCTTTTAACAATAAATAAAATGAGTACACTAATGGGACCTGGAGGGGGGTCTCTCTAATGCCGCGTACACACGAAGGGACTATCCCGCGGGATTATCCGCTGGACCGAAGTCCAGCGGATAATCCCCTCGTGTGTGGGCGCCGGCGGACTTTTTTTGGCCAAAGTACGGCGGACTAAAGTTTCAGGTTTTGTTTTCAAATTATCCGCTGGACTTGGCAGTCCAGCGGATAATCCGGTCGTGTGTAGTATGGTCCGGCGTACCAAAAAGGACGCATGCTCAGTAGCAAGTATTTTTCTAGTATTTTTCGTTTTCTAGTCCCGTCGTACGTGCTGTACGTCATCGCGTGAACCGTCGGACTTTTTGCGTGATCGTGTGTGGTCAAGTCCGTTCGCTTTTTAGTCCAGCGTACCCAGCTGGAAAGTCCAGCGGATTGTCCGCTGGACTTAGGTCCGCCGGGAAAAGTCCGTACGTGTGTACGCGGCATAATGCACACAGAGAGGGCTTCTGTTAGAAAGAGCCCCCAGACATACTGCAGACATGATACATGCGATGGTCAGAGACTGCAGACATACTACAAGAGATGGTCAGAGACTGCAGGCATAGTACAAGAGATGGTCAGAGACTGCAGACATAGTACAAGAGATGGTCAGAGACTGCAAACATACTACAAGAGATGGTCAGAGACTGCAGACATACTAGAGATTAGATTAGTGGAGTCTAGTCCCGGAAGGTGTTCTGGTACTAGGCTCCACAAGAGTACTCAGACAGCACGGATTCCGGGGACAGCGGTAGCGGTATTCGCTCTTGTCAGTTGCCGGCGGGATGGGGAACCGCAGAACCCACTACATGCGCTCCACCTCCGCCTCTGGACACAGACGAGGAGGAGGAAGGGGAGCAGAACTCTGGAGCTTCGGCGCCTCCACCTCTGCGGCGCCTGGGTTTTTTTTTTGTAAATAGTATTTTTATTTGTTTCAAACGTAACACAACAATAAGGTAGCATTTCTTATCAATAACAACTTTCATCTGTATAACAAGACAATGAGAGGGTGGTTCTTTGTAGATATAGCGGTTGTGGCTTAAAAACTGTTGCTCCTGAAAAGTTAGTGTCCGCACCAGTGTTCCTTCATTTTTATATTTTTTAAAGCTCTTTTCTTATTGTTTATAGCTTTTTTTTTTGTAAATCGTATTTTTATTTGTTTCAAACGTAACACAACAATAAGGTAGCATTTCTTATCAATAACAACTTTCATCGGGGGGGGGGCGGGGGGTTGGGGTGGGCGGGGGGGAGGGGGGGGAGCCGCAGCAGCCAACTCTGAGGATGACTTCCCCCGAGCACCACACCAAGCGAGGGGTGCCCTTCAGGGCCTCCATCAAACCTCCCTCAGCGCGTCGCCCGGGTCTGCGCCCCCCCCACACCCACCACCAGACCACACACCGCCAGCACCCTTGTACAGGGCACTCACGCGTACACGCCTGGCCTCACCGCGAGCAGGCATCTTAACTGTGTGCGGACTGCTACTATCAGTCTTGTCCGCTTTAATCATTGTAATAGGCAACTATTGTAGAGAAATAGAAAAGTTACAGTGGGGGAAAGAAAATAGAGGTTGACAGAGACAAGGGGATAATGACCCCAGGTTCAGTCATGAGGATGGACTCAGGAAAGGGAGGGGGAAACTGGGATAGGTGGTGGGGAGAAGGGGGGATGCAGTGTCTCACCTTTTGCTCTCAGAGGGTTTACCTTGCCGGCACCGGACCGCTAGCCACTCGTTCGTCATGTAGTGGAGGAAGTAGTGACCTTCGCACAGTAGCTCATCGTCCGTGGCCCATGTCCCCTTCCTTGAGGGGTTAGCATCAGGTACTTTTTTGCGTCCTACCCTGGCCTATAGCCGGATCTGCTAATCGTAAAAGAGATTCATCTAGACTGGAGGGGATGTGATTGTGAGTAGAGAAGTGATCTGTCCAGAGAGCCCATCTGGCCGTGTGTCTCTCTCCAGTGCCTTTACAGGTTGCAACCCATTCTTCCGCTTCTCTGATCTGATCTGTCTTGCACATCCATTCCTCTCTGTTCGGTATCTGCGCTTTCTTCCAGAAAATAGGGAGTAGCCGTCTAGCGGCGTCTAGTAGGTGAGGCAGTGCGTTTTTTTATAACGACTTATAGGCATGGAAGGAATGTGCAAGAGGAAGTAGACCGGAGAAAGGGGAATATCTATCCCCATAACTTCCTTAATCTGATTTTTAATATCTTCCCAGTATGGAGTGATTATGGGGCAATCCCACCATATGTGTAGGAGGGTTCCCCGGCCTCCGCATCCCCGCCAGCACCGGTCAGAGCTATTGGGGTACATTCGCGCTAAGTCTGCTGGCACTCTGTACCAGCGTGATAACAATTTGTAATTAGTTTCTTGCATTTTGGAGTCTGCGGAGCTAGAATGTGTCATCTGGTACAGGTATGACAGCTGGGAACTTGTGACTTCCTGCCCCAGATCTTTTTCCCAAAGTCGTATACAGGCGGGTTTGGAGGCCGAGGACCCCAACAGTTGATACATCTCTGACACCATCCGTGGGACTGGTTCGTCTGCTATGAACAGGCCCTCAAAAGGTGTGAGTGTCGTGAGATCTCTTATCGAGCCACTATTTGTCTCGAAAAAGTGGTGCAACTGCCTATACTTCCAGTAGTTCAATTGTGGTTTTCCCGTTCTGTCTGCTAAGGAGTCATAGGGTATCAGTTTGCCGTTCCGCAGTAGTTTCCCACAACTAGCATTCCTGTCGTCGACCCATGTACCAAAGAAGTCTGCGTTTTCCCCAAGGGGGAACCAAAGGAAACCCCCCAGTGGAGCCAGAGGTGACATGGGGGGGCTAAGCTTCTTGTTCGGTTAAGTTTGTCCCACGCCCGGAGTGTCCAAAGTGTCAGAGGGGATGTGCTATCCGATAGCCACCGTGCTCCCTCAGGAGCCAGGGTGCATATGCTAGGTTTCTTCCGGCCATATACTTTTCCATTGTGACCCAAAGCTTGGTTTGGTCATGAAATCGCCAATTAAGCAATCTTTGGAGAGTTATAGCCTGGTAGTACCTCTGTAAGTCTGGGACCCCTAAGCCCCCGGAGTGCTTCGGGCAGTTCAGGACCCCCATAGCTATACGCAGTTTCTGGGAGTTCCATATGAACTTAGTGAGCATGTGGGATATGTGGTTAAAGATGGTTTTGGGTAGGAATATAGGGAGCATTTGCATATAGAACAAGATTCTGGGTAGGACATTCATTTTTATTACGTTTACTCTGCCTAGCCATGTGAATGCGGTTTTCGTCCAGTGTAGCAAGTCTTGTTTGACCTCAGATATCAATTTGGGGAAGTTCATCGCATATAGTGTGTCAAAGCTGTCGGTCAGTTGTATGCCCAGGTAGCGAAGAGAGTTCTTAGCCCATGTAAATGGAAAATTCAGTATGTCAGCCATATTTGGGGGTAGTTGTATGGGCATAATTTCAGACTTTGTGTAATTAATTTTGAAGTTCGTCATCGTCCCAAAGTGTTGGAGTTCTTTCAGCAGGGCGGGTAGCGAGGTCAGGGGGTTTGTCAGGTGGAATAGTACATCGTCCGCATATGCAGAAAGTTTATGTTCTACCGTCCCTATCGTCAGTCCCGTTATGTCTGGATTCATTCTTACTCTACGTAGTAGAGGCTCCAATGCTAGTGCGAAGAGGAGGGGTGACAGCGGACACCCCTGTCTCGTGCCATTCCTAATAGGGAATGTGTGCGAGAGCATGCCGTTTACCTTGACCTGTGCACTAGGTTTTGTGTATAAGGCATGTATCCAATTTAGCATATTGGAGCCTAAACCCCATGTAGCGAGAACTGAACGCAGGTAGGACCAATCGATGCGGTCAAATGCTTTCTCAGCATCTGTGGAGAGAATTAAGTAGGGGGGGAGGTTTTCCTGTCTCCTGGCCCAGTGAATGAGTTGGATCGCTCGTATGGAGTTGTCCCTGGCTTCTCTTCCTGTGATAAAACCCGTTTGGTCTAAATGGACCACTTGGGGTATAAGGTGTTTCAATCGATTTGCCAGAATCTTTGCCAGTATTTTTACGTCGGTGTTTAGTAATGATATGGGACGATAGCTTTGTGGGGTGGTTGGGTCTTTCCCTTCTTTCGGAATAAACGATATATGTGGCAATAGGGCTTCTGGGGGGATGCAGTTGCCCCTTGTCAGGGAATTGAAATATTTGCACATCTGACTAACTAATATCTGGGAGAATTTTTTGTAGTACGCCTTAGTGTAGCCATCTGGGCCTGGGCTTTTGCCATTTGGGAGTGCTTTTATTGTGGATACTATCTCTTCAACGGTTATGGGGGTATCTAACTCAGTTTGTTGGTCTTCGGTCAAAGGAGGTAACCCATAACTGTGCAAGTATTCTTGTATTTTACTCGCTTTGTCCGCTTTGTCGTTCGGGGCCACGTTGGCGTCTAAGTTGTATAAGGTTGCGTAATAGTCACGGAACCCTGCAGCTATTTGGGAAGATTTGTACATCAAATCTCCCGAGGGGGAGCAAAGTTTGTTTATTTGTGTTTGGGCTCTTTTTTTCTGTAGTGCTTTTGCTTACATGCGGCCACACTTATTGCCCTGCTCGTAATATTTGTGTGACAGGTACCTTAACTGCTTCTGCGCCTGTCTTTCCAGTAGGCGTTAAAATATGTCCCTAAGCTCTGTCAATTTCCTAAGGGCCTCAGGGTCGCTATGGTGCTTGTGCTTTTGTTCTGCCTGTTGGAGTGCGGTAAGTACTCTATTGAAATCTGCCTGTCGTTCCCGTTTAATTTTTGTGCCCAGGGCGATCAGCGCTCCCCTTACTACTGCCTTGTGGCATTCCCATATTGTTCCCTCTTGCAGGTCTGCAGTGGTATTTTCTAGGAAATAGTTCTGCAAAGTTTCTGTTATCTTTGACTCTACCGCAGGGTCGTCCAGCAGGTTTTCATTGAGTCGCCAGGTCCAGGTCCTATGGGCACCTGAAAGCAAGGCGAGTGTGAGAGTGATCGGGGCATGATCTGATATGGTTATATTGCCGATGGACGAGCGCTGTAGCAGTTCCAAAGCAGGCCGATCAATATATAACATGTCTATTCTGGTGTATACGTTGTGGACCTTAGAGTAGTAGCTGTAGTCCCTATCCTTAGGGTGGAGGATCCTCCAGCTGTCTACCAGACCTGCAGTTAGGAGAGATTTACGGAAGTGCCTGAAGAAGGCATGTGTGTGCGAGGGTCGCCCGTGTGATGTGTCTAGTAGGGGGTCAGGGCTGATATTAAAGTCGCCGCCCAGGACTAATAGGCCCTCTTTAAATTCCGCCAGGCGTTCCATTACTTTATCTAAGAAGGTCAGTTGGTTCGAGTTAGGGGCATAAATGGTGGAAAAAGTGTATTTCGTACCTGCGATGGTGCCTTTTAAGAAAACGTATCTACCTTGGGGGTCTATAAGGGTACCTCCGGGTTGTAGGGGGCAGTGTTTGTGGACAGCAATCGCTGTGCCTCTAGATTTGCTAGTTGGCGATGTGCTTACATACCACTGGTTATAGAGGTGGGTAGGCAGTTTGGGAATTGATTGATGGGTGAAATGCGTCTCCTGCAGGAGAACTATCTGTGCCCTCATCTTCTTCAGTTCCCACCATAGTTTGCTACGTTTGTTAGGGGAGCATGTATGAGATTACCTTGACTTCCGCCATGGTGTCTTCGTCAGGTGTGGTGACTGTGCTCCTAGCGGTGCGGTCCGGTGCGGGCTGTGGCAGTCTACTTGGATTTCATCTGAGGAAACGGTGAGAGAGAGAGTGAGAACAAGAGGAAAGGGAGAGGGTGGGAGAGAAAAATGGAGAGGTTAACATCAATAAGTACAGTGTGTAAATAAACCGTAAAAAAAAAAACAACTAAATGTTGGACAAAACTGCAGGCCGAGGCCCAGGGGTACCCCCAATATGGGGGACCCACTCGGCCTGGGCCTGTTATCCCAAATGGGATCAATACCCGTATATGGGGGGCCTACTGGGGGGTCGTGGGCCAGCATGGAGGTAAGAACGAAAAAAAAAAAAAAAAAAAAGGGGGGGGGGGGGCGAGTTCCGCTCTGCAACCACCTCTGAAAGGGTGTTTTGAAGAACCGGGTGTCCGGGTGTAGGTGCCCATACAAAAGGGGCTTCTTGGGGTCAGGTAAGTGCTGCCTATGAGGTCCAGGCCATGAGGGGGGGTTGCTAAGGCCCTAGGGATAAAGACCAGGCCTGATGAAAATGTTCCCCCATGTGGGCCTTGTCAGGATCTTCGGGCACTCCTGTAAGCATTGGAGAATAGTTCCTACTGGGGGGGGGGGGATATTCCGTGCCAATGTTCAGTTCTTGTCTTGCCCAGGAGGTGGGTGTTGGGAAGTAGATTAGTTCCAGGTTAGCAGGCAGAGTAGTTGGCGGCGTTGGTTCTAGCTGGGGACATCAGTCTCTCGAGGCCGAGTGGCCAGGGGATGCATCTCTTCCTTGGCGGTTGTGGCTGCGTCTCCTGTTGCGTCTTTGTGGCATCTGCATCCAGGGTTGGGGAGGTCTAGTGGCTGAGATCCCCAGCATCTCGCCGCCTCCGCGCCAGTCTGGGAAATCTACCGAGCCCAGACCGAGCACCGAGAGGAAGTGTGGGAGGTCATCCTTTGTGCGTAAGGTTACCGTGCGGCCATCCTTAGTTGCTTGTAGATAAAATGGGAATCCCCAGCGGTAGGGCAGGCCTGCTTCTTGCAGAGCCGCCAACACTGGTTTCAGTGCTCTACGTTGCATGAGGGTGCGTCTCGAAATGTCCTGGTAGAAGAAGAGGTGAGCACCATCAAAGTCAAAAAAGGGTTTATTGCGCATTTTTTGCATGATGCGTTCCTTAACGGTGTATTTGTGCAATTTGCATATAATGTCCCTGGGGTTATCGGCGTCTTGCGAGGGGGGTCTCAGAGCTCGGTGGGCTCGATCGATCTCGATGGGCACTGTATTAGGGAGTTCCAGTATTTCTCTGAATATCCCGACCAGAGAGGGGATTATATCTCTGGGGGCTGTAGCTTCAGGCCGTCCATGTATGCGGATATTTGCCCGCCTGCTGCGATTTTCAAAATCATCAAGTTGCGACAATAGTGCTTCTAATTTGTGATCTTGGGCTGTGAATCGCATTTGTAGCTCTGATATGGAGGAAAGGGTTTCATCTAGCCTCTGCTCCAGTGTCTCTACCCTGTTTCCCAGCTGTGTGGTTTCTTCTTTAAGCTGAGCTATATCTTCCTTAAAGGCCTTTTCTACCCTGGAGGTGAACCTTTCCAGGTCCTCTCTTGTGGGGAGTGACCATATGTGCCTTTTAATGTCTCCATCCTCCATGAAATCAGCTATGTCTGATTCCTCTGCCCTGGAAGCTGTGGATCCCGGGGATGCTGGGGGTGCAGAGTCACTCACCAATTCAGGGGTGGCTGTGGTGATGCAGGGGATGCTGCTGGCTGCACAGGCTGTGTCTGTGGAGCTGCATGAGGCTTTGCTGACTTCCCGGCGGGGCCATCTTGGATTTTTCAGGTGCCTTCCCTCGGGTCCCGTACAGGTACGAATCCAGCTGTCCCTGCTTAGGTTTATTAGCCCCCGGGTCCTGGCTTGTGTTCCTCCGCCTTTGGGACATGTCCTGAGCCGTTTTCAGGCTCGGGATCCCTGGTATGCCTTGATCTGTGCTGCTGTGGATGCAGAGCTGAGAGCAGACACTTCCTCACAGCTCCATGTCCAGGACACGCCCCCTTTAACTGTCCCAGCAGTGCCATTACTCCAGTCAATTTCTGGGTAGTTAAAATCCCCCCTTATTATGACTGTCTCAGCCCTTGCAGCCCTTTCCATCTGTGCAAGGAGCTGAGTCTCCACCTCCTCATTAACATTGGGTGGTCTATAACAAACTCCAATGATTAACTTTAAACTACACACATCTATATTCAGTTCCACCCATAATGCTTCAAACTCATCACACTCTCCATCAACCAGGTCCTCTTTCACGCTTACTTTGAGATCACTTCTCACATAGAGACAGACCCCGCCACCTTTCCTTTTTACCCTGTCTCTCTGAAAGAGTGCATAGCCAGGAATATTAATAGCCCAGTCATGTGAAGATTGAAGCCAAGTTTCAGCAATACCGATTACATCATAGCTCTCATGCACCAGAGCTTCCAACTCACCAATTTTGAACAAACACTTTAATGCATTATTACATTTTGCTCTGGAGTTTTTCATAGAATTTTTAGTAGTACAAATGGCACTATAGTTTCCAATGGCTGTTTGCAACATGGGAACTTTCTTGTCACCGGCCATAACCCTCCCCCCATCTATCCCCATTCCACCCTCTATTAAGGTGCTTCAAGCTCCCTGTTTGTCTGTCCTGCTCTGCTGTTTGGATTCCCTGTTTATGACCTTGAATTGCAATTTGGACTACTCTCTGAACTCTGCCTGCCTTGTCTATAGATTTGACCCTGACTATTTTGAACCTTGCTTGCCTTGTACCTTGACTGTCATTGAACCACTCTACCTGTCTTCCAACCACAAGCACCTGTTTGCTGTGCTCACAACTGCCGTGGCATGGGGGCCAGGCACTATATCATTGTGTATAAGACCTAGGGGCCACCAAGTACCAGTAGGCCTGCTTGCCTTATGGAAAAGGGGGCTGGTATAGGTGAAGTACGCAGAAGCAAGCTATAGTACCTGGTCATCTGTGCTTGGAGTAACCATGACAATAAAGCAATAAATAGGATTTGAAGCCAGCTTTCACTGACCTCTGTAGCTGCAGGCACTGTTCACTGCAGAAAAACTGAGCTGAAATTATTTTCTCTCAATAGCTCAGCTTTCCATGCTCTCCCTCCTCCTTAACAGCCTTCTACTCTTTTATGTAAATGCAGAGCAGGAGCTTCTTTGAGGGGGACATGGTAAGCTTTGCTGTTGATGGCACAGCTTTAAATTACTTCAGTGGCCCTAATCTGAAATTTGAGAATTTATTATTCTATAGTGAATGTAAACACAGAAGTCAGTAAGGACTGTTTTAAAACTCTTTTACATGTTAAGAATTTGTAAATGCTTGAATGTCAATGTCCCCGGCCCCACATTTACTTCAATAGTTATTCAATAGACCAGCATCTGTGCCAAAGTAAAATGACTCTTAGGTAGACTAAACCTTTAAAATTACAATGTTTACCACACTTTGGCAAATGTGCCAAAGTGCCATAATCAATGGCAATCCACCAAATTTCATATGATCCTGCAGCCAAATCATTTAAGAGATGCTTTCTGACTGGTGGTTGGGGAATAATGCACTTTGCATATAATTGAGGTCCTTTTTGATTCCTTACTAAATACTCCTTACATTTTATCTAAAGCTAGTGTGGCAATTTTAGGATATAGTTTGAAAAGATTCGAATTTCTGATAGGTGTTCATTTCTGTGCCCCAAAGAGATTCACCATATTTGTCCTGGTGACTTAACCGAAAGTGAAAAAACATCTAAAGTTGTCACCAGAACAGGACTAGAGGGAAAATCTAGAGGGGGGTTTTCTAATGTTGTTTTTTCCTTGAGGTCTGTCTAGGAGAGGATTTTGTTTACTTTGGAGAGGTACCCTTTTACTTTCTCTTGTGTCTTAAGATATGAAGTGATGGAAAAGATCCCCAATGTGACAAAGGGCAGAAAAAAGAAACTGGAAGGTGGTTATAAAAATTCCCTAATCTATCCAAAAAAGTTTACAAATAGGATATATAATAAATGTGTTAAATGATAAAGGTGTGACGCTTATACATATGTAAAGTCTTATATAGTCAAATGTAAGAATTTGAAAATGAAATAGTAAATGGTGCAGTTGCCTCTTTAAGTGGAATTAACCCCTGTATAAATTAAAATAAAAATTAAAAAAAGGTACGGCGCTCACATGTACACAAATCAAAATCTTATAGTGCAATCATATATTTAAAAGGGTCAAATATTATAGTGAGATGAACACGTCCTTTGTAATATATGCAGACCCCAGCACCATTAAGTAATGTGCAGACCCAAGCACCATTAAATAATATGAGGAGAAACAAGTCCTTTGTAATATATTCACACATCTTCACCACTTGCTCAATAAAGCTACACACCACGCTCACCAGACCCAAATGACCCCCATTACAAAGGGTCAATCTGCACTTTTAGTTATCCAGGACAGGTCCTCCCTCTTTCTGGTCCCCCCGCTCTTTTGGGTCCTTAGGAAGACTTCCTGAAGACGCCATTTCTGGTGAAACGTATGTCGAAGCGTTTGAACTGTCACTTCTGTGGTTTTCATGATGTCACTTCTGGATTCAAATTGAGGCTTAGAATGCATGCTGAGGCATGCAGGAAATGGATTATCCCTCTTAAGCTGTATACACTGGTGCCGGTATTGAGGCACTGTACCATGTGAGTTGCATTTTAAACTTTCTACTTTTCATGATTAAATACTACACTATGAGATATCCTTCTGGCATTTTGTATTACTGTCAGAGAAACATTGGTCTCCAGCGTCGGCGCTTCCCAGTGCGCCTGCGGAGAAAAGCAGCGCGGCCGCGCATACGGGTGCGCGATGCGGCGGGTATGCGCACACGGGTGCGCAAATCAGCAGGTATGCGCACATAGCGGTACGGCTTGGCGCACGTTATTGCCCGAACCAGTCTAAACAGCATGTGCGCAGGCGCACGCCTATGCGCATCACCTGACCACTTGACAGACCTATAAAAAGCATCCCTGTGCGCTGTGTCTTTGCTGGTTTGTCTCTTCAGCTCCTGTGTTCCTGTGTTCCCTGTGTTCCTGTGTTCCTGTGCCTTATCTCCTGAAGCCTGCCTGTGTGACCCGGACTGCTCCTGACTACCTCTGAAAGTCTCCTGTGTTTGACCCCCGGCTTGTCTCTTGGATAGCCTTCTGCTTGCTTACCTGTGTTTGACCCTCAGCCTGCCTCCTGGACTTTGCCTCTGCCTCTCCCTTGTGCTTGACGATCGGATCCACGGACTGTCTTCCTGTGTATGACCTGGCTTGTCATCAGACTCTGATTCTCTCCTTGGTGTTTGGACCCCTGCCGGGCATTTACTTTCATGTAGTCCAACCCTCAGCACGGGCTCCTGTTCTACAGAAGTACAGCTGCACACACCTGCTGGCGACCCGTGCCCCTTCATGCCCTGTACCTACTGTACCATCCTCAGGGGTACTGTGCACCCAGCTGCAAGGGAAGCCACTCTCAGCACTTCGGCCCTGGTGAGTACCCTGACAATTACATTATTATATGTGCTTAAGGATATCCTAAAGACCCAAAAGATTGGGGAAACCATAAAGAGGACCTGTCCTGATAACTAAAAGTGCAGATTGACCCTTTTTAAAGGGTTTGGGTCTGGTGAGTGAGCATTGCAGCGTTATTGAACACAAGTGGTGGGATGCCTTGTGCTGCACATCTACACAGCCTCAACAGACGGTGTTATTTCTATCCCCAGTCCTGAAGAGATTCTGCTTCCATGGAGGCCTGTCCACCTTGGGGGAGGCTCTGGTGTGGGTTGCGGTCATGTTACATGCTCCCTCAGTTCCTGTGATTGACATTAACGTTGGGCCTTCGGTTTTTAGTGCAGCACCGTACCTCCTATACACAGCAGACCTGTTTGTAAGTACTACTATAGGATTGGTTCTATTCCAACATACCCATCATTCCCTCTGCTATGTGCTAACTATTCATGGACATTATGTACCTTGGTGTCAAAAAACATAAAATCAGGCCGAGACAAAAGTACAGTTAAATCATACTTGTTTAATAATAAAAGTAAAAAGAACAATCTAATGCCTCGTACACACAAAGGGACTTTCCCGCGGGATTGTCCGCTGGATTAGAGTCCGCCGGACAATCCCCCGTGTGTGGGCGCCGGCGGACTTTTTGGCGCCAAAAGTCCGGCGGACTAGGTTTTAAGTTTTGTTTTAAAATTATCCGCTGGACTTGGCAGTCCGGCGGACAATCCCGTCGTTAGTATGCTAGTCCACCTGACTTTTGGAAATGAACGGACTTGCCGCTCATCGGAAAGTCTGTTCATTTAGCACTTGACTTCAGGTATACAGAGCTAGCGAAGGCAGTGAATGCCGCCGCGCTAGCCCCGTCACCTGGCATGGATTTAAAGGGAATCCCCACGCCGAAAAAAACGTGTGGGGGTCCCCCCAAATCCATCTCAGACCCTTATCCAAGCACGAAGCCCGGCAGGCCAAGAAAAGGGTGGGGACGAGCGAGCGCCCCCCCCCTCCTGAACCATACCAGGCCGCGTGCCCTCAACATGGGGGGTGCCCTGGGGAAAGGGGGCCATGCGGCCCCCCCACCCCAAAGCACCTTGTCCCCATGTTGATGAGGACAAGGGCCTCTTCCCGACAAACCTGGCCGTTGGTTGTCGGGGTCTGCGGGCGGGGGCTTATCGGAATCCGGGAGCCCCCTTTAATAAGGGGGCCCCCAGATCCCGGCCCCCCACCCTATGTGAATGAGTATGGGGTACGATGTAGGTGTAAAGTGAAAAAAAAGAAAAAAACACACAATTTTTAAAAATATTTTATTGCACTGCTCCGGGGGTCTTCTTCCGTCTTGGGGGGTCTTCTCGCCGGACTCCTCCGCTATTTACCTAGCTCTTTTACCGAGCAGAGGGGGCCGGCTACCTTCTTCGTCGTCAACGCCGTCATCTGGGGGTCTCGATTCGCCTTCGGGGGTCTTCCGGGGTCTCTTCTGTTCTTGCCGCGGTCGTCGTTTTCCGCGCCGCCGGCGCCGCCTTCTTATTCTTCCTCTTCTTCTTCTTCCTCTTCCGATGTTGACCCGTCGCTCTCTCTGGCCGGAATGCCAGAGCCGCGCTGTGCTGGGACTTATATAGGGACAAGGGGACAGGGTCACATGCTCATGTCACATGGTGACCCCGCCCCCTGTGATGTCACAGTCCCGGAGGATGCTGGGACTGTGACATCACAGGGGGGCTGGGTTACCATGTGATATGAGCATGTGACCCTGTCCCCTTGTCCCTATATAAGTCCCTGCACAGCGCGACTCTGGCATTCCGGCCAGAGAGAGCGACGGGTCAACATCGGAAGAGGAAGAAGAAGAAGGCGGCGCTGGCGGTGCAGAAAACGACGACCGCGCCAAGAACAGAAGAGACCCCGGAAGACCCCGAAAGACCCCCGAAGGAGGATCGAGACCCCCAGACGACGGCGTCGACGACGAAGAAGGTAGCCGGCCTCCTCTGCTCGGTAAAAGAGCTAGGTAAATAGCGGAGGAGTCCGGCGAGAAGACCCCCCAAGACGGAAGAAGACCCCCGGAGCAGTGCAATAAAATATTTTTTAAAAATTGTGTGTTTTTTTCTTTACACTTTACACCTTAGGTGAATGGGTAGGGGTACATCGTACCCCATACTCATTCACATAGGGTGGGGGGCCGGGATCTGGGGGCTCCCTTATTAAAGGGGGCTCCCGGATTCCGATAAGCCCCCGCCCGCAGACCCCGACAATCAACGGCCAGGGTTGTCGGGAAGAGGCCCTTGTCCTCATCATTATGGGGACAAGGTGCTTTGGGGTGGGGGGGCCACACGGCCCCCCTTTCCCCAGGGCACCCCCCATGTTGAGGGCACGCGGCCTGGTATGGCTCTGGAGGGGGGGCGCTCGCTCGTCCCCACCCCTTTCCTGGCCTGCCGGGCTGCGTGCTCGGATAAGGGTCTGAGATGGATTTGGGGGGGACCCCCACGCCGTTTTTTCAGCGTGGGGATTCCCTTTAAATCCATGCCAGGTGACGGGGCTAGTGCGGTGGCATTCACTGCCTTCGCTAGCCCCGTCTACCTGCAGTTACGTTCTAAATGAACGGACTGCTCCGTGTGTGGGCAAGTCCGTTCATTTTCAAAAGGCCCGCAGACCTTTTTTGGACTTTTTTGGACTGGACTAGGTCCGGCGGACAAAGTCCGAACGTGTGTACGCAGCATTAGTCAAAACATAGCCAAAGTTCAGTAACCAGAACGTATAGTCAGCCAAGCCAGAAGTAAGGGATCAATGTAGTGGAACCACAAGCAGTATCTGGAGCAGAAGGGATGTCAGCAAAGCAAGTCTTGAACAGGATCGCAGGAGATAGTTTCTGTGATGTGACCAAGGCAAAGGCAGAGCTCCTCTGAACTGGACAGATTAAGTAGGCAGGACTGACGAGCAGGATATCATCAACAGCTGAGTAACTGTGGAGAGATAGGAGCTGGCAATCACCCGACAGCTGAGCGGCCAGCTCAGAGAAGGAAGCCCAGCCCTGAAACAGACTTTTGGGTATAGGATTTAGATACCACTATCCTAGGGTTTCTTTCCTATTACACCTATGCAGATCAGAGAGTTTGAAGGTCATTTTAACTATTGTAGTCATTGCTGTGATATGTTAATAATCTACATGTACATGTAGATTTATACTATTAATAGTTGGTTTTCCCTGAGACTGTGTGCTTCATATAAAGTCCCACTTGCCCCCATTGTTCCTTTCCCCTGCATTTCTCAGTGCCCCAATTACCTATACAAGTTTCCCCTGTGAGGAGATGTAGCTGATCGGCTCTCCTCACTCTCTGTCAGTGTGAGGTGAGGAGAGCCGATCAACAGAATCTCCTGGTTTACATGTGATCGGTTGTGATTGGGCACAGCTGATCACACGGGTAAAGAGCCATGACCACGGCTCTTTATCGAGATTGGATGTGCGATCGCGGCAAGACTGGGCGCCATCATTTGTCTATACGGCGGACAGGAGGCATTTAAAGAAGCAGTGATTTTAGTGAGGCTTAAAGTGAAACAATAAAAATGAAAAATTCCTTTAAATATAGTGCCTGGGGGTCCCCTTAGTCAGCCCGTAAAGTGGGGCATCTGTACCGTGTATCGAACCTGCTGCACCAAAACTGACATTTATAAAGAAAAAGCTGGAACTTAGATGCTGGGCATGTGGGTGGCAAGGGGTGTATTTATTTATTTTTTTGATGCAGCAGCTGAGGCAGAGAAATTTGTCTGCTATAACTTACAGCTGGTGGCGTGCTGCTGGCAAACGTGTTGCAAGGACCCCTTTGCTATACCATTATCCCTGTCAGTGGAGGCTGCTGAGAGGTCATGATATATAGCAGGGGTAGACATGAAAGGTGAAGAGTGAGGAGGAGAAGAATTGTGTCCCTTGTGTGTGGCTTTCAGGTGCTCTTGCCTATGGGCTCAGTGGTGGGGGCTTAAATTTCTTGTCAAGCATGTGGTACCCAAATAGCTGGTGTTTTTGCCACGCTTGATCTACTTGTGGCAAAGATTGCAAATTACAACAGTGCAATCGGCTGCACATGTGCTAAAAAAGGGCCACACAGCTGAGCTGTGGGAAGAGGGCCAGGAGATAAAAGGTCCACAATCTATTGGAATAGGGTGACTACTCTCTACTCTTCCATGATGGCTGCCTCTGGAGGACATCCTGCCTCGTTGGGGTTGTTTCTCCCCCTCACTTTCCTTCTCTGCTCTATACGGCACCCAAGTCATGTCAGTGACATCATCATCATCATCATCCCCTCCACCCTCGTCATCACTAGAGACAACTTAGCAAAACGTTGTGACTGGGGGAACATAACTGCCAGTTTATCAGTGTTCTCCCCTCTCTGTAGACTCATGTTACTCCCTTCCTCTACCTTAGAACTAACATCAGAATCAAGTTATGTCTGTTAATCCTCAAGAACCAAGTGGCTGATGCTGTGTTAAAATAATTCAGCTGACTCCTCCATGCATGATGCTGGGGTTTTGGCAGGAGTAGCTCTGGATAAGGAGGCGGTATAAGCCACACTGGCAGCTGCGGTGGACTGTGCACTAGTGTCAGCTTGGGTCATAGGATGGATGAGGATGGTTAAGTGAGCCAGTCCACCGCCTCCTCTGCTATGGCTGGATAGCACAGGCAACATCACTAAACAGAGAAAAAATGTGCCCTGCCTGAGGATGGACCATGTCCACCTTTGCCTAAGGACACAGACACTGCTGGTCCCCTCATAGTGGCATGGGAATATTTGCCTCTCCTTGTTGGGCTTTCAGACATGATGGGGGTGCTTATTACCCAAATTTAATAGAAACTGGGAAATGTATGATTGGGATCACTTTATTGAATAAAAAGTGGTATTTGGTGCACTTTAAATTGAGGACTGACGCTAACAGAAATGTAAAAACTATTAAAAAAATTGAGAAGGGGAAACACCAGCGTTGCAGTCAGAAAAACTGGTGCTGACAATTTAAAAAAAAAGAGGGCAGGCAGGGGATAAAAAAAAGATACCCACCCCCCCAAAAAAAAAAAAACATGCAGCAACCAAAAACAATAAGGTATACAGCACTGTATACAGCATTTAATGTTATGTATGCTATGTTATGCTGTGTTAACCACTTGCTGACCAGTCGCCGTCCTAATACGCTGGCAGGTTGGCTCCCTGTGCAAATCGCATATAGAGGGCGTGGCTGGGGACGTAGGAGCTGATGCACATGTAGGCCGCGATATCCTCCAGGCACCTGCAATCGCTCCTGAGAGAGACAGAACAGAGATCTGTCAATGTAAACAGACAGATCTCTGTTCTGTCAGGGTAGTAGAGAGTGATCGTCTGTTCCTAGTAATTAGGAACAGCAATTGGTCTCCTCTCCCAGTCAGTCCTATCCCCCCACAGTTAGAACACACATTGAGGAAACACATTTAACCCCTTGATCGCCTTCTAGTGTTAACTCCTTCCCTGCCAGTGACATTTATATAGTAATCAGTGGCTATTTTTAGATCTGATTGCTGTATAAATGTCAATGGTCCCAAAAAAGTGTGAAAAGTGTCCTATCTGTCTGCCGCAATGTCGCAGTCCCGCTAAAAATTGCAGATCGCCGCCATTACTAGTAAAAAATATTTTTTTTAATGAAAATGCCATAAATCTATCCCTGATTTTGTAGACGCTATAAATTTTGTGCAAACCAATCAATATACACTTTTTGCGATTGTTTTTACAAAAAAATATGTAGAAGAATACATATCGGCCTAAACCGATGAAGAAATTTATTGTGTTTTTTTCAAAATTGTCGCTCTTTTTTTGTTTATAATAATACAATAAACAATAAGCACCGCAGAGGTGATCAAGAACCACCAAAAGAAATCTCTTTTTGTTGGAAAAAAGGGCACAAATTTTGTTTGGGTACAGCGTTGCATGACCGCACAATTGTCAGTTAAAGCGACGCAGTGCCATATCACAAAAAATGGACTGGTCAGGAAGTGGGTAAATCCGTCCGGGGCTGAAGTGGGTAAACACTGCACTACACTAACACACTACACAGACATTACACTATACTGACACACTATACTTACACACTATACTAACACTACACTAACACTCTACACGCACAATAGTCACAATAAGGGAACCCACTAACTCGCTGGTAGCAAACTGAGCCCTGTTCTATTTATTTCCACTCCAACACACTGCAAAAGCTTCCTATGGGAAGGAACCTTTTATAGTGTGGGGTGGGACTATGAGCACTGAGCCGTGATTGGTGAAAGTCTTCATCACTTTGTCCAATCAAGGCTCTGACAGTGCTTTGTGCCCTAAATGGCAAATCCTTGCATTTGACCTGACCAGCATTCAGATGCAAGGCTTCATCCAATTAGGGCCCTAGAATGCACTGTGAAGCGTACAGTGCACTGTGGGGCGCTCGGCGGGATGTTTGCCATGCAAATTTGGGTGTTTGCCAACCGTTCGCCCAACGCTAATGCCAGTGGAGGCCGGTCCATAGGGGGTGCACAGGCACCGCCCCCAAAGCTTTTAACAAAAAAAAGATGGTCAGTTTAATGCCCCGTACACACAGTCGGATATTCCGACCACAAAATCTGTCGGATTTTTTCCAACGGATTTTGTCCAAAACTTGGTCGGACACGGTCGGACAAAGTTGTTGGAAAATCTGATCATTCCAAATGAGGTGACGTACAACACATACAACGGGACTACATAGAGGCCAGTAGCCAATAGCTTTTGTCTCCAAATTTCTTCTGAGCATGCGTGGCACTTTGTGCGTCCGAATTCTCTACACACGATCAGAAAAAGTCGGATCGGATTTTGTTGTCGGAAAATTTTAGATCCAGCTCTCAAACTTTTTCCGTCGGAGATTCCGACAGAAAAAGCCAGCTAGATCCCACACACAATCGGATTTTCCGACAACATAATCCGATCTGACTTTTTCCATCGGAATATCCGACCGTGTGTATGGGGCATTAGAGTGTCCGGGTGCCGGACACACAGCAGTCTGCGGGAAGCTTCCCAGCTTGCAATCAGCTGATTGCAAGCTGGGAAGCTGATTTGTCCGTGTTCAGGGCGCGTTCAGGGCACAAGCAATGCGCCCGCAAACACTCCCACTCTTTATAGATTTGTCCCTGGCTCCTGTTCTGTTTTTTTTATCCGGGACTGGAGGACGATTGGGCGGTGCTTTTTCGGCACTGCCGTGTCACTTCAAGTCTCTCGGCTGGTTTCTCTTCCCTAGACACCCCCCTCCCTGCCTCTCCACCCTAACACCCCTCCCTGCCTCTCCACCCTAAACACCCCCCTCACAGATCTTCACCCTGAACCCCCTTCCCTGCCCCCCCCACCCTAAATAACCCCTCCCTGCTTCTCCACCCTGAACAATAACCCCCTCCCTGCTTCTCCACCCTAAACAATAACCCCCTGCCTCTCCACCCTAAACAATAACCCCCTCCCTTCTTCTCCACCTTAAACAATAACCCCCTCCCTGCTTCTCCACCCTAAACAATAAACCTTCCCCGACCTCTCCATCCTAAAGAATAACCCCCTTCCTGCCTCTCCACCCTAAACACCCCCATCCCTGCCTCTCCACGCTAAACAAATAACCTGTGTTTAATGATGGGGTTAGTATGAGGGAGGGGGTCCTGTGTAACAATGGGGGGTAGTGTTAAGGAAGGGGTCCTGTGTAATGATGGAGAGAGGGGGATTGGTTTTGTTTAACTGTGCCCCTTAAGCCCTGTTTTTTGCCGTGATGTGCTGCATGCTTACATCAGCCTCAAGTTCTAAAGTTGAGAGGTATGTACTCTGTCCTGTGATGCTGGGGCTGTATACTCTGTCCTGTGATGCTGAGCTAAATACCCCTGACACTATTGGTGGAAGCTTGTGGAATAGAGGGGACGGAGTGGGTGGATTATATAAGGGGTGGGGCTCATGAGAAGAGGGAGGGGCAGGGTCTGGTGCCCCCCCATACTAAAACTTCACCAGCCGCCACTGGCTAATGCCCACTGTGGATGTTCTCAGACAGCACAACTGAACATTCCTGTTTATGCAAGTGAGGAAAGCAGTATAGGGAGAAAGATTACGTGGACAGAGTCTACTAGTGCTGCTTATTTCAGCAGAGAATTACAGATATCAATACAGATTTTTTACCTTTCTAATCAATATTGCACAAAGAGGTTTGATAGTACCCACACTGACAGAAGATTGCTCACTGATCAGGCTAAAAACTGCTGTCATCCTATGGCTGTGGGCAACTTCAATGTTTTTGACTTATAGCAGTAAGAAATAATAAAAAAATCTCCTAATAAACAACTTCATTTTCGAGGTGTATGCTGTTTTAATTCCTTATTTTTAAATTATTTCTGGCCTGTGTACATGTACAGTATATTACCATGGTGGGGGGACATTTGACTATAGGTTTAGGGACAGAAAAGGTTATGAATAATGTTATCCTGTCTTTACAGTCTTGCAAAATATAATGTTACTACATACAGTGGAGATCGAAAGTTTGGGCACCCCAGGTAAAAATGTGTATTAATGTGCATAACGAAGCCAAGGAAAGATGGAAAAATCTCCAAATGGCATCAAATTAGATTAGACATTCTTATAATATGTCAAAAAAAAGTTAGATTTTATTTCCATTATTTACACTTTCAAAATTACAGAAAACAAAAAAATGGCATCTGCAAAAGTTTGGGCACCCTGCAGAGTTAATATCTTGTACTGCCCCCTTTGCAAGTATCACAGCTTGTAAACGCTTTTTGTAGCCAGCGAAGAGTCTTTCAATTCTTGTTTGAGGTATC
Organism: Lithobates sylvaticus; assembly: GCA_028564925.1. NCBI lineage: Eukaryota > Metazoa > Chordata > Amphibia > Anura > Ranidae > Lithobates > Lithobates sylvaticus. The sequence continues at coordinate 158,657,246 of CM053030.1, forward strand.
TTTGCCCATTCTTCCTTACAAAAGTCTTCCAGTTCTTTGAGATTTCTGGGCTGTCTGTCACGCACTGCTCTTTTAAGGTCTATCCATAGATTTTCAATAATGTTGAAGTCAGGAGATTGTGAAGGCCATGGCAAAACCTTCAGTTTACGCCTCTTGATGTAATCCCCCGTGGATTTTGAGGTGTGTTTAGGATCATTATCCCTTTGTAGAAGCCATCCTCTCTTTAACTTCAGCTTTTTCACAGATGGCATCAAGTTACCATCCAAAATTTGCTGAAATTTTATTGAATCCATTTTTCCTTCTACTCGTGAAATGTTCCATGTGCCACTGGCTGCAATACAACCCCAAAGCATGATTGATCCACCCCCATGCTTAACAGTTGGACAGAGGTTCTTTTCATTAAATTCTGTGCCCTTTCTTCTCCAAACGTACCTTTGCTCATTCCGGCCAAAAAGTTCTATTTTAACCTCATCAGTCCACAGAACTTGTTTCCAAAATGCCTCAGGCTTCTCTATATGTTCATTTTCAAAGTTCAAACGCTGATTTTTGTGGTGAGGATGTAGAACATGTTTTCTTCTGATGACTCTTCCATGAAGACCATATTTGTACAAGTATCTCTTTATAGTGGAATAGTGTCCCACAACTCCAGTGTCTGCCAGATCTTTCTGGAGGGATCGTGCAGTCAAACGTGGGTTTTGAAATGCTTTTCTCACAATCCTGCGAGCTGTTCTGTCTGATATTTTTTTCTTAGTCTTCCAGATCTTGCTTTAACTTCCACTGTTCCTGATGACTGCCATTTCTTAATTACATTCCGAACAGAGGATATTGACATCTGAAAACGCTTTGCTATCTTCTTATAGCCTTCTCCAGCTTTGTGAGCGTCAACTATTTTCAGTTTCAGTTTTCTAGACAACTGCTTAGAAGAACCCATGGTGCTGATTTATGGGGCAAGGTCAGATGAGTCTGGCCATTTAAAACCTTTGAGATTGACATCACCTGGTCTTCTCAGACGATGATTGAGAACAATCCATGACACTGGCAGGTCCCAGCTTTGCAAAGGGGGCAGTGCATGCTATAAATTCTGCAGGGTGCCCAAACTTTTGCAGGCGCCATTTTTTTGTTTTCTGCAATTTTGAAAGTGTAAATGATGGAAAAAAAAACTTTTTTTTGACATATTATAAGAATGTCTAATCTGTAATGTGATGCCATTTGGAGATTTGTCCATCTTTCCTTGGCTTCGTTATGCACATTAATACACATTTTTACCTGGGGTGCCCAAACTTTCGATCCCCACTGTAAATGAGGAAAATGCATAATCATTCCTACACATTGGGTGTGTGTATAGTTCCAATTATAATTTTCTTTAGTTTTGGGTAGAGTAGAATGGGGTTGGAAAGTCTTTCAATTTTTAATGCTCCATATGACCCTATTGGGAGGCGTTCTCTTCACATGCTGTCTCAGTGACACATGAGTTGATTTACTGAAGGCAAATAGGATGTTCACTTTGCAAGGGAGGTTGCACTTTACAGGGAAATTTCCCCAACTCTT
>CM053030.1:158659251-158695525 GCA_028564925.1 Lithobates sylvaticus
TTTTTTTTACTTTACATTTTACACCTTAGGTGAATGGGTAGGGGTACATCGTACCCCATACTCATTCACATAGGGTGGGGGGCCGGGATCTGGAGGCCCCCTTATTAAAGGGGGTTCCCAGATTCCGATAAGCCCCCGCCCGCAGACCCCGACAACCAACGGCCAGGGTTGTCGGGAAGAGGCCCTTGTCCTCATCAACATGGGGACAAGGTGCTTTGGGGTGGGGGGGCCGCACGGCCCCCCTTTCCCCAGGGCACCCCCCATGTTGAGGGCACGCGGCCTGGTACGGCTCAGGAGGGGGGGGGCGCTCGTTCGTCCCCACCCCTTTCCTGGCCTGCCAGGCTGCGTGCTCGGATGAGGGTCTGACATGGATTTGGGGGGAACCCTCACGCCGTTTTTTCGGCGTGGGGATTCCCTTTAAATCCATGCCAGGTCACGGAGCTAGCGCGGCGGCAGTAACTGCCTACGCTAGCTACGTAACCTGAAGTCACGTGCTAAATGAACGGACTTGCCGATGAGCGGCAAGTCCCTTCATTTCAAAAGTCCCGCGGACTTGCCCACTAACGGCGGGATTGTCCGCTGGACTTCCAAGTCCAGCGGATAATTTGAAAACAAAACCTGAAACTTTAGTCCGCCGTACTTTGGCGCCAAAAAGTCCGCCGGCGCCCACACACGAGGGGATTATCCGCTGGACTTCAGTCCAGAGGATAATCCCGCGGGATTGTCCCTTCGTGTGTACGCCGCATTAGGGTTGGTGGAGAAGATGGCTCCCACTGTGGCTGGGAGGACCTTGCTCAGCTTGCTCCTGTTCTATGCCCGCAAAGCCATAACTATGTAATTGAAAAAGGTTGCACCTCCCTCTCTTGCCTTTTGAAAACAATTGGTTAATAACAACCTCCCATTATACAAAGACATCTATGCAAATAGGGGCTGTCTGAGAAAATATGACAAGGTGTGGGCTAAGTGGCTGGCTGAGCCCAGCACAGCTTCAATGATAGACAAATTGGAAGGCCGGGTACCGGCCTGAAGTTATGGGAGGAGCCCGGAGGGTATTTAAGCAGCCCAAAGGCCGCCGGTCTTTGTCGGTTTCCTGTGCGTGATATCTGATACGTCAGACATCTAGGACCGACTCGTTCGTGACAAGCGCTCTTGGTGCCGGCTCGTGAGCTCCGTTTTTCGTCTATCCGTCTTCTCTTGTTGCAGTCCCGTGTTCCGTGTCGTAAGTTGTGTCGCCCCTTCGTGTCGCACTCGTGTCGTCGAGTCGCAGTTTCGTACAAAGAGTCTGGTTCGGCTGTCGCAGGTAGGGCTTCGGCTCCCATGTTTTACGTTCTCATACACTGCTTATCATGTCACTAAACTGTGATCTGCGTAGCTCACGAGCCACGCGCTGCTTGTCTCGAAACCCAAACACTTACTCGCACGTTTTGTTGTACCCGATCGGGAGCCATCTAACGGCACGCACGTTCAGGGCCGCCCGCCACAGACACTCCGACCGATGTCGCATCCGGCACTTAGGGTTCCCTTACACGAGCGGGCTACACAGTCTCCGAATCGTTCAACATAACTCACGCACGGGTGCCGTTCGCACTCACACGTATCGTTCATGTTCTGCCATTATCCGAATTAGTGGCGCTAGCGAGCGTGCCGAATCGCTATTATTCCGAAGCACTGTTGGCATTCTAGTTGTACGAATCACTTCGACCGTGTCGAAACATTTCACGAATTAGCATGACAATCATTTCATCATTTCAAACGTGGCTAACGTACCAGGCCATTCGGTCATGCTAAATCATTTCGCATCAGTTAATCAGGGCGTTCATGCCATCGCTTCGATCCTGGTCCGGTCGCATCCACGCATGCTCCGATCGGGGCGATCCAGATGCACGACTACCCGGCCTCATTTCGATACATGCGCCAAGGGCGGAATCACTTTACTGGCTGCGGGCATTCCTGATTCTTGCCCCTGTCATGGCATATCATTTCTGTCACTTTACCACGCCCGGCATGAATGCAGTCACTTCCCCGCACTAATTCGTGTCGGCGTGCCCTAGGCACGGCCTCATTTCTATACATGCGCCAAGGGCAGAATCGCATCACTGGTTGCGTACATTCCAGATTCTTGCCCCTGTCATGGTATCTCATTTCTGTCACCTTACCACGCCCGGTGTGAATGTAGTCACTTCTTCGCACTAAATTCGTATCGGCGTGCCCTAGGCATGGCCTCATTTCAATACATGCGCCAAGGGCGGAATCGCATCACTGGTTGCGTACATTCCTGATTCTTGCCCCTGTCATGGTATCTCATTTCTGTCACCTTACCACGCCCGGCGTGAATATAGTCACCTCTTCGCACTAAATTCGTGTCGGCGTGCCCTAGGCACGGCCTCATTTCAATACATGCGCCAAGGGCGGAATCGCATCACTGGTTTACGTACATTCCTGATTCTTGCCCCTGTCATGGTATCTCATTTCTGTCACCCTACCACGCCCGGCATGAATGGAGTCACTTCTTCGCACTGAATTCATGTCGGCGTGCCCCAGGCACGGCCTCATTTCAATACATGCGACAAGGGCAGAATCGCGTCACTGGTTTACGTACATTCCTGATTCTTGCCCCTGTCATGGTATCTCATTTCTGTCACCCTACCACGCCCGGCATGAATGGAGTCACTTCTTCGCACTAAATTCGTGTCGGCGTGCCCTAGGCTCGGCCTCATTTCAATACATGCGCCAGGGGCGGAATCGCAAAAAAAAAAAAAAAAATAAAAAAATAAAAAAATAAAAAAAAACTTTGATTCTTGCCCTTGTCATGTTATATCATTTCTGTGTCACCTTACCACGCCCGGTGTTAATTGGTCACCCGCTTGTACGAATTCGCGCCGGCGTGCCCTAGGCCGGCCGCATTGCAAAAAAAAAAAAAAAAGAAAAAAAGAAAAAAAAAAAAAAAAAAAAAAGAAAAAAAAAAAAAAAAAAAAAGGGGGGGAGCTTGGAGTCGGACTCGGTGGCAGCTGGATGTCACAGTTCGGCCTCAGCATACCTAGGCAGTCGGCCTAGTTTCATGGTGGCCTCATTTTGTACGTGCTCCGGAGTCCGGCCCACAGTCACCCCCATACGGTACGAACGGGCCGGGCCCTGTCACGGGAAGTTCATTCAGTAAGGCAACGTGTCAAGTCAGTCGTTCGTGTTGTCATCTGTCAGTTGATCCCACAGCGATCTCGCCAGTCGACTCAAGTCACTATCGCCTGTTGTTATCATCTGCGTTGGGTTCCGTCGCTCTGGACGGCAGCAGTTTTAGGCTCTTAAATAGGTATTTTTTCTCACACTCTCTCAGGTCAGTCGGATTCAGTAGGTCCACCTGCGCCAACTTGATCAGGGTTCCAGCAGGTAAAAAAAAAAAAAAAAAAAAAAAAAAAAACACAAGGGCACGGGGGGCTCCTGCTTTCTCGTGGCAGGTACGTATATCATAGGTGACACGTCCAAACTCATTTCTTGTCACCTTTTAGGCCCAGCCTGCAGACACGTGACCAGTCTACCAAGTTACAGGTCTTGGCAGCCGCCATGTCGTCAGTTGGCAGCGATGACCTCACCACCCCACTATCTCCGGCGTCAGCCTCCGAGGCTGGCAGTGTCCAGTCTCTTAGGGCATGGACAATTCCCAGGCTGTCCGCCGAGCTGAGACGCAGAGGGATACCCTTCTCGTCCACGGCCAGGAAGGCGGAGCTGTTCAGGCTTCTCTTCCCACCACCGGCCGCAGCAAGCCCCAGCAGCCAGCAGGCGTCTCTGGAATCGATTTCAGCCGCCGTTGCCCAGCTACACACCCTCGTGTCTTCCCTGTCTTCCTCAATCGTGGAGGTCCAGGACAGGGTGTCTCGGCTAGAGGCCAGCCCGGCTGCCACGGTTCCGGACCACGCGGTGGTCCCAGCCATCAGTGCACCGGCCGCAGGTAGTGAGCTTGCCACGCCTACCGTTCACCCTTCCCACCTGGTGCCACCCAGCGTAAGGAAGGACATTCTAGAGGGCAAAGACGTCAATCTGGCCTCACTCTTGATCTCGGTCCATGACTTGGCCGAGAACAAGGCCTACACCTGGGGGGATGTCTCGGTGGTGTTGAAAGCGAAGGATCCGAGGCTCAACAGGAAGCTCACGGTCCCCGAATTCACGCTCGCTTTCGGCATGTTCAGAGACGTGCTGTGCTCAGCCTCCCCCGGCAGACGGGAAGAGCTGGACCTCTACCTCCATTTGGTCGTAGACCTGGGCCACAAATACGGTGGCTCAGCGTTCTACGACTACCATCGGTCCTTCTCGGCCAAAGCCGCAGCCAGATTCACACAGTTCCATTTGCCAACGGACTGGAGCGTAGTGGACACGGAATTGTTCTGCCGCCACTTTGCAGGCCTTCGCTCCCCGCTATGTGCTGTCTGTCAGTCAGCGTCTCACACCACGGTCTGGTGTGCCAACGTAGCCTCTGTCCATCCGATAGCTAGCACGGCCTCTGCCAGCACGAGCCAGGCTCAGCAGGCCCCGGTGCAAGGGCGAAAGATGGACAAATTGGGACGTCCGGTGCGGATGGTTGGGGGAGCCGCCATTTGCAACAATTTTAATTACGGCTCCTGCAATTTCAGCCAGTGCCGGCTCTTGCACATTTGCACCCTGTGCCAGAGGGCGCACCCCAGGATCCTGTGTGAGGTCAAACAGAAGAGACCATGACTAAGCCGGGTCAATGTCCTTTGGCTCGGCGTTTACCTGACCTCACACCCCACTCCGTCACTCGCCAGCTACCTCATCCGAGGCTTCACTGAGGGGTTCCATACCGGGCTCATCACCCTGCCCCACTCCACCCACGAATGTCCGAATTTACGCTCAGCAGCAACAGACGAGCCAGCGATTGATGTCCTTTTGCAGACGGAGTTGGATCGGGACTTCATGATAGGCCCGTTCTGTCAATCCCCCTTCAGCATCTGGAGGGTTAGCCCTATCGGGCTTGTGCAGGGAAAGTTTTCAAATAAAAAACGTCTGGTGTATGATCTGTCAGCGCCTCATTCTTCCGTCGTTCCCAGTCTCAACTCGCTCATCCCCTCCGAGGAGTTCTCGCTGAAGTACGCTTCGGTAGACATGGCTATCCAGGCCATTCTCAGGGCAGGGGTGGGTGCGTGGCTCTCGAAGGCGGACATATCCGACGCCTTCAAGCTGCTGCCCATCCATCCTTCCTTGTGGTGCTGGCACGGCATCAAGTGGAGGGAGCGATATTATTTCGCGACCAAATTGACCTTCGGGTCTAAAAGTAGTCCTTGGCTATTTGACAAGTTCGCCGAGACCCTGGCGTGGATCCTTCTCCATGAGGCACAGTGCCACGAGGTCATCCATTATTTGGATGACTTCCTTTTGATAGAGCCGCCCGGGGCTCCCCCAGGGGACCTTGGAAAGTTGAGGACGGTTTTCGACAATCTGAACGTCCCCATAGCGGAGCACAAGGTTGACGGCCCGTCACACAAGATCACGTTCCTGGGCGTCGACCTTGACACGTTGGCCATGCAGGCCAGCCTTCCAGCAGATAAGTTGGACCGTATCAGGACGGTTCTGCGAGAGTTCACCCGGGGGGGGGATGTACTCAGAAACAACTTCAGTCTCTCCTCGGGATGCTGAACTTTGCCGTGAGGATCATCCCCCAGGGCCGCTCCTTTGTGTCCCGGTTGCTGGTCTTCCTGTCCTACACGCAGGACCCAGACCAGGTCATTAGGCTGGATTCTGCAGCCAGGGCAGATCTGGCCATGTGGGAGCACTTTCTTAGTGATTGGAACGGTGTGTCCCTGTTTATCCCAGTCGTGTCCACGCAGTCACCACAGGTGGTGACCGACGCGGCGGCATCCACAGGATGCGCCGCCATTTTTGGCCATTTGTGGTTCGCCGCCCCGTGGCCTCCTCAAGCACTAGCCACACCGGGCTTTACTACTACGTCAGCCCTCTTTGAGCTCTTCCCTATTGTAGCAGCCGCCCACCTATGGGGTCACCATTGGTCTGGACAGACGGTGGCTTTCTCGACAGACAATCAAGCCACAGCCGAGATCATCAGCAAGGGCAGGTCTAAGTCCAGGCCCGTCATGTCCTTCCTCCGCAGACTGGTCCAGCTATCCCTACAGCATCAGTTCAATGTGTACTGCTCCTTCATTCCAGGGAAGTTCAACGCAGCAGCGGACGCACTCTCCCGTTTTAACTTTATTTCTTTCTTTGAACAGGTGCCAGGAGCCTGCCGTCATTCAGCCACTATCCCGGATTGGTCACAACTGACCTTGGACTAGCCCCACATCTACACTCAGCTACCGATATCATCAACGCCTCACTCGCCCGCAACACCCGTCGGGCCTACCAGACGGCCTGGAGGGCGTTTAACAAGTTCCTGCCCCAGCGGCCTCGCGAGTCTTCCAGCCTCAAGCAGGTCTTGGCGTTCATCGCCTACTGCCATTCACACCTAGCACTGTCACACAGCACGATACGCCAGTACGTGGCCGGGGTGCAGCACTATTTGTCACTTCAAGACCCCGCAAGGCCTTCGGTGTTCTCCTGCCACGCCGTGAGGGCTCTACTACGTGGAGTTCAGAAACACCAGCCGCCAGTCAGCTCAAAGCGGCTGCCTATCACGGGGGAGATCTTCAAGGGGATGTCTGACATCCTGGATAGGTCCCCTTTCGGTCTCCTCCTCAGTACCGTCCTGCAGGCTGCGATACACATGGCGTTTTACGGGTTTCTGCGGCCCAGCGAGTTCACTCGCAGCCACCCAGCCGGTCCAGTCTTGCGTAGAAATAATCTCTATCGCCACCAGGATCACTACGTCCTTCACTTGATGACCTCCAAAACCCAACAGCGAGGTTCCGGAGTAGATATTCACCTGTACAGGACTCACAACAACTGGTGCCCAGTTGCCGTATTGGACCGCCTGACGGCACTGCTATCCGACCGCCCAGGGGCCAGTCCACTGCTACCGTTTCCGGTGAAAGCCCTTAACTCTTCGCAGTTCGTGGAACATGTCCGGGTCCTTCTCGGCCATCTTCAGTTGGACCCCAGCCAGTACTCCGGGCATTCGTTCCGGATCGGGGCGGCCACGACGGCCTCAAGACAGGGGGTTCCGGACCACGTAATCAAGAAACTGGGTCGGTGGAAGTCGGCCTGCTTCTCTCGCTACATTCCTAACCCACAGTTAGAGATGGCTCAGGCCTTTGCTCGACTCACTCAGTGACATTACCTCTAATAAATAATTATCCCCTACCTGAAGGTTTTTGCCCCCTTATTTTGGCGTACCATACGGTAGACCAAGGCACACTTTCAGGTCTATGTCATGTTGGTGAGTTTTGTGTTGTCCCTATGTGTCATCGTTACTCATGTCGTCCGTAGGGCTCTAGACCATAAATTGGAAGGCCGGGTACCGGCCTGAAGTTATGGGAGGAGCCCGGAGGGTATTTAAGCAGCCCAAAGGCCGCCGGTCTTTGTCGGTTTCCTGTGCGTGATACCCGCCCACCCTCCCCTTTTAAAAACCTCTTCTAAGTATTCTTACCCCAGACTGAATACTCATTCCACATTCCATAACTACTTCTTATCATTCTTTATCTAGGGTATGCCCCCTTATTTTGGCGTACCATACGGTAGACCAAGGCACACTTTCAGGTCTATGTCATGTTGGTGAGTTTTGTGTTGTCCCTATGTGTCATCGTTACTCATGTCGTCCGTAGGGCTCTAGACCATAATTGAGGATATGTGTATTCCCTAGTGTTTCTTGTAATAATTATGAACTTGAGGTGTAGAACATGACCTAGTGACAATTCACCATTCTTGATTAACTCTATACTATACTATTATACCTAGTTAATTGTTTTGATTGCCTAGCTCCAGATGAGAAGATACTCAGTACCAGGGGTCAAGTCCTGTGGAAAAAAGTGTGGGAACTCCCACCCAAGATCCACTCCCCCACCAAAAAAAAAAAAAAAATGATACGCTCATATACACGAACGCTTCAAAAGTGGTATTTTTCATCCAATTTTTGCATTGTGTGTATGAAGTTTAACTGTTATAACATAAAAAAAGAACAATCCTCAATAAACACAAATACGGTAATTCTCTGAATAATCAGCATTCATTCAATTGTGCTTCCATGCAAATGTGAACATTGCATTGGTGAATTTTATTTTGTATATAGAGTGTTTCTGTGGTGAGTTTACACTTTTCATTGAACAGAGTTTGGATAACACAGGGTTAAATGGAAAGGTCATAAATGAACTGCACATTATCTGGACAGAATGCTTGGGGAGGTAGTGATGTTCCTGCTTAGGAGATGTATGTTAGCTTGGGGGGCTGCAAACTCTGCAGGGCTCCAACACACACTCGCTGCTATTCCAACCCTTCACATATTTCCACATAAACTTCCCTCCTGGCATTAAACTTTGCCAGGTATTGTGCTCATCTTACCACCCCAAACTGATGTTCCTCCCTCAGCTCACCTCTCTCCCTGCATGTCCTGTGAGCAGAATAGCTGTGCTCCTCCTCTGGGTTCTCTCATCATATGGCACTGAAGATAGAGGAGGGGGGGATTCAGTGGGACACACAGAGCAAGTATGCAGGAGACTGGGGGATGAGGAGACAGAAAATCAGGAGGGGACGGCAGGGAGGAGCGCATCACGAGAGGTCTGACTAAACACAATCTCTTAGCAGCAGGGACCTGATCTACCCGTCAGCTAGCTGTGATTGACAGGTAGATCGAAGCGGAAGCTGTCATTGGGCCCCCTACTGGCAATGCTTGAATGGTCAGTCCACCCCTGCTGTGCGTCACTTACTATTGCGAGCTGTGTCGGCGGCTGCTGGTGTAGCACCTGCCACACAGCTCACATACTTCAAAGTCTTGCAGGACACAGATGCTAAAGGGAACTGAGTTCCTGTTGTGGAAAAAGTACAGGAACTCAGTTCCCATGAGTTCCTGCAGGACTTGAGCCCTGCTCAGTACTATAGGGCCCCAGCAGGGGTGGATGTGTAATTCCTTGCTATTTTCTTTCAATGTAAATTCTTGTTTTGTTTTTCTTCTCGGAGCTGATTGTGTTGTATGTTGTTTAATCTTAATAAAAAGATATTTAAAAAAAACAAAAAAACAAGCAGGAACAATTCCGGGACATCTGCACAGGATGGATCTATTCATATGAGATCAATGGGGGAGATCAATAGTTTACTTCATGCTACCATTGCTTGATTTCCCCAAATCTTGCCCATGTATTCCTGATTGCCTATTGTAGAATATTACATTGTATATCTCACTAAGCCATCCACTTTAATGAAACTACAAGTAATAGTATTGTATATTAATCTAACTGACATCTTGTGGCATTTTGTATAGTATTTTAGTATGCATGTATATCCATTTACGGACTCAGCCATGATTCTCCGCAGGCCCGGACTGGGACAAAAAATAGGCCCGGGCATTTTAGACTGAGCAGCCAACCAGAGGGACTGGGTGTGTGTGTGTGTGTGTGGGGGGGGGGGGGGGGTTGGGGCGTCGGTAGACATTCGCGGGGGTGGTTGGTGTCGGTCCTCCACCTGTAATGTGCAGGAATACTGTGATATAAAGGGGACTGCACTGTAAACTTTATATTACGATGCCCCAATCCTATTGTGCCCATACAATGCTAGTAGTGTCTCCTATTGTGCCCACACTGCCCAGTGACACTGACCTGCTCTCTCTCCGGTGGTACTGGACAGCATGGCGCTCTCTCTCTGGTGCGGGTACAGCGTGGCTCTCTCTGGTGGTGTGGGTACAGCGTGGCTCTCATGGCTCTCTCTGGTGGTGCGGCTACAGCCTGGTTCTCTCTGGTGGTGCGGGTACAGCCTGGCCCTCTCTCTGGTGGTGCGGGTACAGCCTGGCCCTCTCCCTGGGGGTGTAGGTACAGCATAGCTCTCTCTGGTGGTGCGGGTACAGCGTAGCTCTCTCTGGTGGTGCGGGTACAGCGTAGCTCTCTCTGGTGGTGCGGGTACAGCGTAGCTCTCTCTGGTGGTGCGGGTACAGCGTAGCTCTCTCTGGTGGTGCGGGTACAGCGTAGCTCTCTCTGGTGGTGCGGGTACAGCGCGGCTCTCTTTCTGGCTTCCCCATCACAGTCCTCTCTTTTTCCTTTAGTAGTGCATGCTGGGGCTGAAGTCTGCTGCCTGTGGACAACAATGGGGCTTACAATCCTCCAGTACTACATGTCCCACGATGCATTGCTACCCTCTTCTGATTGGCCCTCCACTGTGGCCAATGGGGACAGAAACAAGCAACAAGCTGAGCAGCCAAATGTGCTCTGCTGACGGGAGAGAGGGGGCGAGCGGGGGAGATGCGCTGAGATCCGCAGCTTGCCTTCCCCTTCCCCTTGTTACATCGCGGCCACGGCTCCGCCTCCCCATAGCGACCATCCTCTGTCCCTCCTCCTCTCCTGGCTTCCTGGTTGCATGCGCGAAGCGGCGGCCTGGGTTGCCATGGATACCTCCCCTCCTCCCAACACCATGTAGCGTAGAATGTCAGCGGCCGGCCCTGCATGTCGGAACATGCAGCGGCGGCCGGTCCTGCATGTCGGAGCATGAGGCGGCCGGCCGGCCCTGCATGTCACAGCGAGACATGCGGCCCGGAGGCCCCCGGCCCACCGGGCAAACGCCCGGTCTGCCCTATGGCTAGTGCGGGCCTGATTCTCTGGGACATACATCAAATCCCAGCACAGTCCTGGCGAATCTTGGGCGGTTGGGAGGTATGTCAAAGGGAACACTGAAATGTAATGATGTGCCCCAGAACCTGTGACCAGAGATGCTAAAGGGGGGAGTGTATATAAGCCTATTTTGACAAGCTAATGCTTATAATACTAATAATTTGTATTTCCTGCACTGCTGGTACAAGGCCTAAACATGTGCAGGCCGGGGAGAGGCACTGGCAGAACCATATATTTGCCAAGCTGATGATTATAGGGTGTTGTCTCTATTTTCCTCTACACATGGATATCTTCATGACATCTGCATGGTGACCGGAGTCTTCTGGTGTTTTTTTATCAGCATAAGCACTATTTGCCAGTCATGAGCATGAATGGCAGTACCGTTTGGTGAGTTTTAGTCTTAAGAGAGGGGAACCTGCACAAAACACTATGGTGTAGGACATGCAGTATATGTTTTCAGAGTGATACACCACTTTTTCTAATTTTTTGTCTTTTATTCTTCAATTTTTATGGACTTTATTTTTCCACTCACTGTTTCTTTCTGTGAAATTTGATGTGAATATTGGTGCGCTACTGTGGATTTTATTATTGATTTTAATATTTCACCTTGTTTTTTATCATCTGTAATTTTAGCCTTTGCAAGTAAGATATCCCCTTTTATGATGGCCTAACTGTCATCTTGGAAGGTCACTACATTGCCTTGTTTTGTGAGCTTCTTCACTGACAAAATATTTGTTTCAGGAGCAAGGACATAATGATAATTTTTCACATGTATCTTTCTGGTGACACTGCAAAATAAGACAGTAAAAAAAATCCTATTTCTTCTGATTCCATTACTTGCCTATTAGTTACCGTATTTATCGGCGTATAACACACACTTTTTCCCCCTAAAAATCGGGGGAAAGTCGTGGGTGCGTGTTATACGCCGATACCCCACAAAAAAAAAAATCAAAAATGGCAAAAATGGCAAGCGCCGCCGAAAAATAGCGAGCGCCGCCGAAAAAGACCGAGGCGCGGCCGAAAAAACCCGAAGCCGCGCCGGAATAGACCGAGCAGACTGTTCGGCTCTACTCGGAGTCCCGCCTCCCTGCGCTCGCTCCGGAAACAGCAGGGAGGCGGGACCGCGATCGGAGCTGAACAGTCGGCTCGGCCTTTTCCGGGGCCGCTTCGGTCTTTTTCGGCCGCGCCTCTGACTTTTTCGGCGGCGCGCGCGACAGAGTCTCGGCGGTGGGAAATTTTAACCCGGACCGGACTTCTAATGTCGCTGGGCATGGCTGCAATGACGCTGGCAAGGTACAACGTCCCTGGGCAAGGCTGCAATGATGCTGGGCAAGGCTGCAATGACCCTGGGCAAGGCTGCAATGACCCTGGGCATGGCTTCAATGACGCTGGGCATGGCTGCAATGACGCTGGGCATGGCTGCAATGACGCTGGGCAAGGCTGCAATGACGCTGGGCAAGGCTGCAATGACGCTGGGCAAGGCTGCAATGACGCTGGGCAAGGCTGCAATGACGCTGGGCAAGCTGCAAATGACGCTTAAATGTAAGTTTTTTTTTTTTTTCCCTAAACTTCCCTCCTAAAACTTTTTTTTCCTTAAAATGCCCTCCTAAACTTGGGGTGCGTGTTATACGCCGGTGCGTGTTATACGCCGATAAATACGGTATGTTGATTTTCCTGTTTTACTCTAGTCAGGGGAATAAAGAAATTTCGGCCATTTGTCATGTGACTCGTAGCCTCATGAATCAACACACTATACCTGCAAAGATGAGGTGCAACTTTTGGATTGAAAAACATATTCATTATCTGAAGCAAAATCAGTTTCTTTCTTTATACTTTTTGCCTTTTGTAGTTTAGTTTGTTTTTGTATTCAAGCTTTCCAGATTCTGCAATCTGTTTTTAAATGACCTTGTTTCTGGCACACAAAACATTCACATGTTTTTTGTTGCATGTTACTGTTTGTATTCCTATTTTTTACTTTAATGCAGATTCTGTGACAAAATCTACTAGTAATGCTTTCTCTTTTACACTTTTATTCATCCACAAGCTTGCCCTTAACATATTAAAATGTCAGTTCATTATCTGGACGTCCATCAAATGCTGTAACAAAAGTTTTATAACTTTCTGGTAAGCCGCTGAGTAATAGTGCTGCTACATGAACATCTTTTATTTCTTCTTCTATATATCTAAGCCATTTACAAGGTGTGCCTTATATAATACTGCATATCCTGGTCTTTCATCATCTTGGTTTGGTATAGCTTTCTAATCAAATACAGTTTATTGCTGAGATTAGCTCTTTCAAGCACCTTTTGTAATCCTTCCCACATTTCTTTAGCAGTTGCACACTTAGCTATATGTATGATTTGATCATCTTCTATGCTATGAGAGATTGTGCTCTGAGCTTTGTGGTCTTTCTCTATCCACTCACTCGAATGGTGTTTGTTCTGGCCTGACTTAATTTATACATTTCCACGTACTTTCTCTTATTAGCATTGAATTTCCAAGGCTGGTAGTTCTGTTTTTTTCAGATTTGCAAATGAAAGCTTTGTTGCAGCTGTGTTACTGGGCCTTTTCTTTTATTCTGTTGCAGTCTTCTTTCTGTTGCTGTATCTGGCACGTATTTGCTGTAGCTGGCTATGACTGGGTTCTAAGTTTTTCTCTGGGTGGGTGTCTGGGCCCATAACCTGTAACCATAAAGATTCTGTATATAGCCCTGTCAATAGCCCTACAGAACAGACAGTGCACAGTCCACATGGGATTTGCTGCTGCTTAACTGCCGACAGGAAACTGAAAACTTTTTTCAGGGTAAAGACATAGAGCATACCATAGATGCAACTACAAACTTATAAACATGGCCATCTACTGGTTGAAGAATATATCTCTACTAAATACTAATGTACAGTAGTTGTTGCACAAAATACAATTCTGTATTCCAACACGTTGAATAGGTGGAAGAATGGCTCCCCAGTGTGTGACACCAACTGTCAAACATGGAGGAGGAAGTGGGATGGACTGGGGCTCTTTTTCTTGATCCAGAGTCAGCGACTTGCATAGAACGAGTGGCACCGTGAACCAAAACTACTACCACAGCATTTTGCAATGCCAAGCAATACCTTCTGGAATATGCCTAGTTGGTCTGGGGTTCATACCACAGTAAGATATTAACCCAAAACATACCCCCAGGCTGTGTCAGAACTACCTTTAAAAAAAGACAGTAGGCTTTAAATCATAGAATGGCCAGCACAGTCTCCAGACCTAAACCATATTGAACTGGTTTGGGATGAATTGGACAGAGGAGTGAAAGCAATGCAACCTACACATGCAGCACCTTTGTGGGAACTTCTGCAACAGCGTTGGAAGAACTTTGCAAACAACAGTTGATTTCTGTTGTAGAGAGAATATCACAAGTGTGTTTGGCAAAAGATGGCTACCTTGATGAGTCAAAATCTTATGCCGCGTACACACGATCGGAATTCTCGTCGGAAAAAACTCTGACGGTTTTTCCGATGGAATTCCGCTCAAGCTGTGTTCCCTACACACGATCACATCAAATTCCGACGGTCTGTAACACAGTTGCATAAAACACGTTCGACAGCACTAAAAAAAAGGGAAGTTTAATGCTTCCGAGCATGCGTCAAATTGTTTCCGATCATGCGTCGGAATTTTGCGTGTCGGAATTGCATACACACGTTTGGAAAATCCGATAGAAAGGTTTTCCGTCGGAAAAAATTGAGGACAGGTTCTCAATCCAAAGTCCGTCAGGAATTCCGACAGAAAAAGACCGTTGGACATAAGCTCCCATCGGACTGTTTCCATCGGAAATTCCGACCGTGTGTACGCCGCATTAGATTACATGTCGCTAAAAAAAACTATTTCATGATTTCTTTTTTATGTCTAATTGTTTATTTGTTTGTTTTATGCTTTATTTTCAGAATACATTGAGACATTAAACTGTGTAAATTTCAATAAAAACTGGAAAAATAAGGGGGCGTTCTAAAACTTTCGACCTGCATTGTATTTATTATTAGAATTTGGCTGGGTTATCCATTTCTTCAAAACCTTGGTTCTTGTGCTTTGGCTGGCCAGGAACAAATGCTATGCACTGCATTATGGGTTGTTTCTTATTTCTGTCTGTGAACCTGCAAAGTCTTTGGCCAAAAGTTTGTGTTTCATGTAGAGATGGGAAGGCCTGGAAACAAAACAGAAAAATTGGGGAAAAATAATTATTTTCTGTTTTTCTTCAAAGCAATTTTTTGTTAGATTTTTTTTTTGTATACACAAAATGTGGGATATGTTCTTTTAGAATGAAAAATAATATATCTATGACGTGGTATTCAAACTATATAACATAAACCCCTTAATGAAAATGTTAAATTCTCTCAGCTGAAGACAAGCAAATCCTGGAATACAATTCAAGTAACACTGTACTACTCAATGCAGTTCTCAAACAAGAGAAATATGCATTTCTGCCACTAGGGGACACTGTAGGGGAAATTATCCAGTTTAGTTTGCTTGTGGCCTCCATCTTGTACCTCCTACAGTTGGGTAATTGTTGGGATACAGTAGACGATAGTTTCTGTCCTCTCAGGTCTTTTCTAACTGGTAAGAGGGTACATTTGTATGACAAATTAGTTTATCTTTTTTAACCTTTAAATGATTTCTATTAATGTTCTCCACCATCACAGCATAATGTTTACCCATAGTGTGATCAGTAAATAGTTTTTTATTTTTTTTTCCTGTCTGTAAAATGGTGAGACCAACATCTACAATTTGGAAACATTTCCACAGTGCTTTTTCTACTGAGAGCAAAGCTGCAATTTGCAAATATTGTAAGATTCTTTTCCAAATACTACAAGGATGACAAAACGCATCCCTGCTTACCAGCGGTGCCGGAAATACATAAAAGTCTACTTTATAGAATTAAATGATAGGGACCAAAATGAAAGTGCAAGTAGCTTTTCCCTCCAGGGTTCTCATTCCTGCTACACTTGTTCTGCTGCTTCTGGAGCATCACAAAGAGAGAGATTTGCTAAAATGGATGCACACAGAATCGGGTGCAGCTCTGCATAGTAACCAATTAGCTTCCAACTTCAGCTTCTTTAATTAAGCTTTGACAATAAAACCTGGAAGTTGATTGATTCTGTGTGCACCCGTTTTGGTAAATCCCCCCAAAGTGTTTCTTCCCCAGCAGCATCTTCAAATAAGGAAGTGTTGCAAACCACTGCCTCACTAAAATACCTTAATTTATAGATACAATTATACATAAAAATCAGGAGAAAATTCATCAAGCTCTTGCAAGAGAAACATATGCTTCTGGATCAGGCATTACCAATAACTGAAAATGCATATTGGCAGGAAGCCTTTAAACTATTATGAGAGAACAGGGGTGTTACTTGTTGCATATATATGAAATGTTCTTAACCACTAACGGACCGACCACCGTCGCTATACATCAGCTGTTTGGCGCTAAATGCCGTTGTTATAGCAGCAGATAGCTGCATAACCCAGGATCTTTTTAAACAGTGGGCGGTCCGCTTTCAGACAAAAGTGGTCTCTGCGGTGCAAGATCACTTTTATCGGCGGCGGGAGAGGTGCCCCCCGCCGCTCCCCGGTGGTCTCCGCCGCTTACCGGAGCCATCGGTAGCGGCAGAGACGATCGGGTCCTCTCCCCTGCGAGACATGAAGTCGAGTGAGGGAAAGATGGCCCCACCTGGCTCCATACCATTGGATGACGGAAGCAATCTCAAATGTCACTTCCGCCCAATGGTCTGAAAGGGAAAAAAATATCTTATTTTAAGGGTCAAAGCTTGTCGCCATTCCACGAGCGGGCACAATTTTGAAGCATGTCATGTTGGGTATCAATTTACTCGGCATAACATTATCTTTCACAATCTAAAAAAAATTTGGCTAACTTTACTGTTGTCTTATTTTTAATTTAAAAAAGTGTATTTTTTCCCACAAAATTGTGTTTGTAAGACCCCTGCGCCAATACGGTGTGACATAAAGTATTGCAATGACCGCCATTTTATTCTCTATGGAGTCTGAAAAAAAAAATATATATAGTATTTTTTGCTCCATAAGAGGCACCTGACCATAAGACGCACCTAGGTTTTAGAGGAGGAAAACAAGAAAAAAAATATTCTGAAACCAAATGGTGTACAAAAATATTTACCAGTGCCCATGAAATGCAGCCTAACCTGTGCCAAATAAATGCAGCCTTACCAGTCCCATAAAATGCAGCCTGACCTGTGCCCATTAAATGCAGTCTGACTTGTGCCCATTAAGATTCCCCATTGAGAAAGACACATTTGTCGAAACTGGTCTGGGAGGGCATGCAGTGACGCCACCATATGACTTAGAGGAGGACGGGCTCCCACAATTGCCGGCCGGCATTTTTTACATGCGCATATAACATTTGGATAAATGTGAGTGCTTCTTATTTGTTTTAAATAAATTGTTTTCTATCGGATTTACACTATGGGCTGCCTCTTTTCCTTCACTTCTCATATGGACCCTATGTGAGCAATTCGTCCCCTACATCCTTATCGCTTGGATTATCGGTAGTTGCCACAAGAATACAGGAGGGATTGCAGCCATTGGTCATCCATTACTCTAGCAGAGCTTTCATACCTCTGCTTTCTGGTAAGCAGCCAGCTTATAAGGGTGTCGGGCACTGTGTTCACCATTATTGCCATTTCCAAGTCACCTGGGTGCCTTATTTGTCTACTTTGCAACATCAGGATTATTTTCTTCATCAATATTTTTTCCTGTTATGTCTCCACTTGAACATTGTTGAAACAGCTCGTCCTTTGCTTTTACCAATACCCTCAGAACATTGTTGCTAAGAGACTGCAGCTGTTAAGAGACTGTCTACCTTTAGAGGACATTAGGGTCCCCGTAGGCAGTGCAAGTCCTCATCACTAAGGACATCCTGTGGGGCATATTTGCATTTGTTCAACTATATTAGTTATTGTGGTTTTATCACATTTTTTTGGTGGCGCAGCTTCATTTTTTTACATGACATAAAGTATTGCAATGACCGCCATTTTATTCTCTATGGAGTCTGAAAAAAAATATATATAGTATTTTTTGCTCCATAAGAGGCACCTGACCATAAGACGCACCTAGGTTTTAGAGGAGGAAAACAAGAAAAAAAATATTCTGAAACCAAATGGTGTACAAAAATATTTACCAGTGCCCATGAAATGCAGCCTAACCTGTGCCAAATAAATGCAGCCTTACCAGTCCCATAAAATGCAGCCTGACCTGTGCCCATTAAATGCAGTCTGACTTGTGCCCATTAAATGCAGCCTGACTTGTGCCCATTAAATTCAGCCTGACTTGTGCCCTTTAAATGCAGCCTGACTTGTGCCCTTTAAATGCAGCCTGACTTGTGCCCATTAAATGCAGCCTGACTTGTGCCCATTAAATGCAGCCTGACTTGCAGCCTGTTCTGTGTCTATTAAATGCAGCCTGTTCTGTGCCTGTCGATTGGCGAGGATGTCATCACAGTCACCTGTCCACCTGTCACTCAGAAGACAGAGCAGCCCAAGCGGCAACACCCCATCCGGCCGCTGGGGCTGCTCTGTTTTCTGTCTTCTTTGAGTGACAGGAGATCGCCCGGCACTCACGGGAGAAGCCACTCTGTATTGTGACATGGCAGCAGCGGCGGCGACGATGGGCGGGGGGGCTGTTCAGTATTCACTCCATAAGATGCACAGGCATTTCTCCCCATTTTTTTGGGGGGGGATACAGTAATGTTTGGGGGTTCTAAGTAATTTTCTAGCAAAAAAACATGATTTTAACTTGTAAACGACAAGTTTGAAAAATAGGCCTGGTCCTTAAGGGAACATAAATATAAAAAATCTTGGAATACACCCTGCAGGAGTATCATGAAACTAATTTGAACAATGACCAATTCGCCCCAAGGGCCGGATACCTCCCCATAACCAATTACATACTCTATTCAAAAAATGAGGGACAAAGAAATGTCCACAGAAAGCAATTAAGGGGTGGGTCAACAATGGTATAACTGTACAAAAGATAAGGCTTTATTGATGAATTACACAAATTGATTCAAAAAAGTCCAGCCAATTTTGTACAACGACCGTACTGGTGGACCTCATTCACACAGTGACTAATAAGTAATTACTGCAGTAATAGACATCATTGTTGTTAAAACCCTGCTGAACCCGAATACCCCAATACCCCCACTGTGGAATTTCTTATATCCAAGATGTGGACAAAAAATGGTGCTACACTTTATCCTGCTGCTTTTGGGAAAACCCCAGTATTGAATCCACCCTTAGATTATTTAATTAGTCCTTAGGACAAATCCTTTTGTCCATTTGAAAAGGCTTATACTGGTATAACAGCAACGGGTGGTGAAAAGAGAATGGTTTGGGAGTGCACGAAACGCGTCAATGTTTCTGACGCTGCACCCCTCTCCCTGCACCCCACTATGGTTCTTCATCCATGAATGGAAGCTGATTTTTCATGAATATACTTTGGATAAGCCTACTTCCGCATTCCTGAGTGGTTCATCCCAGCCACTGTAGCTGTGGTCTCTGCAGTATTCCAGACGCCTGAACCAGGAAGTCCTGTGTGATAACCACATGGAGGAAACAAACAATTCCTGAGTTCAGTCTCTGCAAGTGGTGGAAACTCAGCAAAGTGGTTCCATAGCTTTGTACAATTTTACTATTGTTGACCCACTCCTTAATTTCTTTCTGTGGACATTTCTTTGTCCCTCATTTTTTGAATACTGGCCCTTAAGGGGTTAACTTGCTATTACATGTGTAATAAAAAATACAATTTTAAAACGCAAGTTTTGTTTATTTACTGAACAATCTGTACTTTTATTTCAAGCATAATACTTTTTTTATACACTGCATTTCACATTCCCACTGTAACAAAATGACTTTCAATTTGTAAAACTGCTCCACACTGTTTTTTTTTCAATTTTTCCAAAAACGTTTTTTCTGAAAAAAAAAACAAAAACAAAATAAAAAATGTTCTCATGACCTCAAAATTTCGGTAAATTTTACATCTCTAGTTTCATGGATGCCATGGGTTTTCCAGGAACCCATGGCAGCAAAACCTGAACCTCATACATAGTCCTAAATTGTATGGTCATTAGAGTGAGCCCAGCTGTGGTAAGATGCAGTGCCATCTTTTAAAGAAAGCCTTCTCAGTTCAGGTAGATCGCAATTTAAATTATTTACATAAATTGCAAGAAAATAACAAAGTGATTCTGCCAAAGTGCAAAGTATTATACTAGCCATTCTAACCACACTGAAAAAGCAAAAGAAGATTTAGAGGACAAGCATAGCAAATTTCCTTTTAATTTGTGAATTAGTAACATTTAAAATGTGCTGATTCCTGGATGTGTCCCAGTGACTTTGCAGCTCTATAGAACATTTTCTTCCACAGTAAAGTGTTTTATGTGACTTGTTGTTTTACCTCATGCTATTCCGCTCGTAGATTCACATTCTGCTGATTCTGCCTCTCCAGAAATTAGTTTCTGCTTAATCATGGCATTTTGAAAACTGCAAGAATGGTGAATGTATGACAGCTATGCAGAATGTTATTTTCAGACTTGATGCTTTAACAATCACAAAGTCAGCTTTTAACAAGCAATTTTTATTATGAATTGTTCCTCTAAACTTTAAAAGAAAATTATAAGCCAAAGGATGAAATTAGAAGCCAAGCTTTATTCTTTTGCTTGTATTCATGTGTAATAAAGAGATGTGCATGGCATATATATATATAGCTGAGGTTATTCAATAAAATAGAGAGCATTGCTGTACTTGTGAAAAGCCTTGGGCAACCTAGAGAGCAATAATGTGTTACTTGGCTTGGCAGTGCTACATTGGGAGAAGCGTAAAGGGGTATGATTAAATAGAACCTGAACATACTTGTTGTATACACTGCATACATTACACAGCCTTGATATTCACAAAAAAGGAAAATTTATTATCAAATACTTACCGTAATTTTCCTTTCCTGATGGACTCCATGGCAGCCTAACTGATGGGTGGGAACTCCGTCTGCCATGGAGTCCATCAGGAAAGGAAAATTACGGTAAGTATTTGATAATAAATTTTCCTTTTTCCTGACAGACTCCATGGCAGCCTACGTGTGGGAAATAACTAGCCAATCCACACGGGTGGGTATACTGAACCGCAATATATTTTAATTTGACCTGCCATCCGACAGGATCCATTACTAAAGCTTCATAGAAGATAGCGAAGCGGGCTCAACATAGTGACGATAAAGTTTTAATAGAGGCCCCTGAGGCCACTTTGCAAATCACGTCTGGAGCCACGTGCTGGGCTGCTACCCAGGAAGCCGCTATATCTCTGGCCGAACATGCCATCACTGCTTCCAGTTAAAAGGCTGAAGGATGAACTAGATGATCCAGGCCGCAGTTGTTCTAGTCGAAGCTTGAAAAATCGCTTGCAGGTATACCTTCCCAACTTCGCTTATATCCAGAGAATCAACTTTTAGTGGACTCTTGGGCCTAAGTGTAGGTAGGACGATCTCCCGGCCCTTATAGAACCTTGAGGCAATTTCTGGAATTGAGCTGAACATAGGAGTAAGGACCATCCGGATTGGAAAGAAGGACAGAAGAGGTGCCCCGTAATTTTTGGGACACAACTTCTAAGACTCCCCTGGTGAGGGTAACGGCCACAAGAAAGTGAATTCAGTTGAAAAAAAGGCCTCAAAATAGCGATCGGGGGAGGACCCCGTCTTACTGAATCCAGGCAGTGAGTTGAGGACAAGGGAAAGATCCCCAATGAGGAATCTTTGTCTTCTTTGAGGGCTGAGTAAAGGGCTGACTAAAAAAGCTGAACTTTTGGATCTCTACCTGAAGAATGAGAACACAATAGACTTGGCCCATCTTTTCTCTGTCGACCTAATTTGTGCTTGTCCCCATAGCACTCATGAGAGTGGAAATCCCCCTAGAAGTACATCCGAGATGGACAAAGATGCAGGACTGCTCCCTGAGTGTAACACCTCACCCGCTTGAAGCTACCTGGGAAGAGAATAGATCTACCCGGGGATTGACTCCCAGAGACATAATCTTCCTGAAAGATTGCACACTAAGAGACCCCTCGTTAGCGACTTTACCAACGTGCGTGACAGGAAATCCACTCGGATTTTCCTGGACTCCGAGGAAGTATGCTGATGAATGAATGGATAATTTGTACAGCGCTACGATGCGAACTGAATCGACTCAAGGCGAACTGATGGATTCTGGTACTATGATGACCCAAGACACGATGGGTTCGACCTCCCGGAAAAAAAATGTGGTGCTTTGAGAACCTCTATGATTCTTCATATGAAAATGGCCAATATCGCGATGAACACCTGATAAGCCGACTCTCCCTTTTGCAGAAAGAAAAAAGGCACACCAGGCTGCCGGAAGCTCCAGGACGTACTAGCTCGGGCTGAAAAAGACTCGTACCGTTGAACAAGATCCAAGGTGCAGTGGCAATCTAAGCCTCTTCCGTGCTGAAGCCACCAAAAGAAGCTGTCTCTCTTTGTTGATGACATGTGAATAGGTTGACTGTTGCCCCTTGACATTCATACTTGCATCAGCCTGTCGGGACAAGGTAAAACTTCTGCATGGACTGCTTGGCCATAGGGATCGTGGAGACCATCGAACCGATGGGTTCTGGTACTATGAGGCCCCCCTGCCGTAAAGAGGTTTAAGACTACGAATTCCTTCCTGGATGACTGTAACCTTCCCCACTGGAAGAGGGATGGTGCTTTCCACTGTAACAGACTGGGCCCAAAAGAACATCAGTCGGACTGGTTCTAGGTGGCTTTTTTTTTCTTTTTTTTTTTTTTTTTAAATCACCCAGGATGGTCAAGATGGAGAAAAACCTACACCCTGTGAAACTAGCAGCTGGACTTTGTCCTAAGACAGCAACAGAAGGTCGTCGACACAGCGATAAAGACATACTCTTCTTGTTCTGATGAGGGCCGGAGAAAATGGAGCCGGAGAAATTTGAGAAACTCCTTCGCCACCTGAACGTGGAGGTCAGCATCTTTAGGTCGATTGAGATTAGCCAATCGCCTGATCCTACACCATAAACTGTTCTCTCATTGTACCAAGAAGAGGGGAAATATACCACCTGGTATTTTTTTTTATTTTTATTTTTTTTTCATCCTGGAAAGGCGTAACTACCTGTTCAACCGCTACCGAAGACCATTTAGACCAGACCAACAGGAGAATCGGATTGACACCAGCTCCTTAACTGCTGAATCCTTGGGTAACTCCTCTGAGTACGAGACTCTGTACTCTGTCCAAGTTTCCATATCTCTAGACATGGCTGCTAGAGCCAGGGCAGGTTTACAAGCTATATCGGAAACCCGTACGTTTATCTTGAAGTCTTGAAACATTTTCTCTCACATCCGTCCAGGACACAGTATCCTCTAAGGTAAGCATAACCTTTTTCGCCAGAAGCACAAAAAACCGCATCAATGATGGGAAAGTTTCCCAGACACTTCACCTCTCCTGCCTTGAAAGAATACAGTCTGGAGGTCTTTGCTTGACATAGAAATTTTCTTGTCCATCCTGCTCACTCATCATCATTTAAATCCGTAATGAGCAAAAAGAGAGAAGGAGTTTTCTTTTCCACAGATGCTTAAAGAACTACCTTGCTTAGCCAGGAGATGGAATGGTCTACCCAGATAGGGGCTTCCATGCCTGACTTGACTCGTGGAGGAACCAGAGAACGACAAGGCCTCTGACATATTTGTCACCATCCCACTCGCTGACCGAGGCATCCAGAGAAGCAGCGTAGGACTGGGAAGAGTCCGAGTCCTGTAGGCCACATCAGCCAAGGAACTGGGAAGATACAAAACAGGCTCCATGTGTGGGATATACCCCATTACCTTTAGGGATTACAGCATCACCCATTTTACAAGAGACTCCACCTTCATGTTATCCGTCTCCTATTTTCAGCCCCATCCGCCCGGGCATAACATGGATCACATACGGACTTGCCCTCCTGGACTCATGTCCCACATTTCCGACAGGTTCTGTGATCCGAGCGGCTGCCATGGCGGTGGGTGCGGTAACTAGAGGATGAATGAGAACATCTCCTCTGTATAAAGGAGGAATGCTGTTTAAAGGAGGACTGGAACATCTCCTTGTTGGAGGAGGAATGGTAACATCTCCTCTGTCTAAAGGAGGAATGAAACATCTCCTTGTTGGAGGAGGAATGGTATCGTCTCCTCTGTTAAGGAGGAACGGAACATCTCCTTGTTGGAGGAGGAATGGAACGTCTCCTCTATCTAAAGGAGGAATGCAACATCTCCTTATCGGAGGAGGAATGGGATCATCTCCTCTGCTTATCGGAGGAGGAATGGAACATCTCCTCTGCTTAAAGGAGGAATGGAACATCTCCTTGTTGGAGGAGGAATGGAACGTCTCCTCTGTTTAAAGGAGGAATGGAACATCTCCTTGTTGGAGGAGGAATGGAACGTCTCCTCTGTTTAAAGGAGGAATGGAACATCTCCTTGTTGGAGGAGGAATGGGAACGTCTCCTCTGTCTAAAGGAGGAATGCAACGTCTCCTTGTTGGAGGAGGAATGGAACGTCTCCTCTGTTTAAAGGAGGAATGGAACATCTCCTTGTTGGAGGAGGAATGGAACGTCTCCTCTGTTTAAAGGAGGAATGCAACATCTCCTTGTTGGAGGAGGAATGGGAACGTCTCCTCTGTCTAAAGGAGGAATGCAACGTCTCCTTGTTGGAGGAGGAATGGAACATCTCCTTATTGGAGGAGGAATGGAACGTCTCCTCTGTTTAAAGGAGGAATGGAACATCTCCTTAATGGAGGAGGAATGAAAAACGTCTCCTCTGTCTAAAGGAGGAATGCAACGTCTCCTTGTTGGAGGAGGAATGGGAACGTCTCCTCTGTTTCAAAGGAGGAATGGAACATCTCCTTGTTGGAGGAGGAATGGCAACATCTCCCCTTGTAAATGTTGTGGCATGGCAAGGTCCCTGTCAATCTGGACCACAACTTGTGGGTCCAATCTGAAAAAGAAAAGACGTGGGGGGGGGGGGGGGGAGAGGGAAAATGACATAGGTGCAATCTCAACCGCTGAGACTGAAAACCTTGATCCCTCCCCTCACCTGCACATACCCTGTGCGTGAGGGCTGGCAGCATGAAAGCGGTGATCTGTCCATAACCTCTGGACAAAACGTCAATATAAACACGGATGGTCTGCAGATGACCCAGAAAAAACACTTATGCCAAACCAAAAAGAAAAGATTATATACATATATCATGTACCCCCTTTTTTTTTTTTTTTTTTTTTCATAGATATTTTAAATAGCTCTGTAGAATTGCAGCACGGCAATTCCACATATTTATAAAAGTAGATAATTATTTTCAGCCGATGTGTGTGTATATATACATATATAAATATATATACTCATATATATTTTCATTATTTATTATATATATATATTTTATTTTTTTATTTATTTATTTATTTATTTTTTATTTTTTTTTTTTTTTTTAAACAACTTTCCCCTTTAAGGGGAGGTACCAAGGCATATGCAGACCAGGCGGGGGAAGGCCGCCACTCACTGTCTATGGGAATACCCACACCAACAGGAGATGGCAAACCTTTGAATCCCCCGCCTGAATGACGTCACCGCTCTCCCCACTGCGCGCCTGCGCCGTGGGGGACAGCCGAACGGCGCCTGCGCGGCCGCCGGACCTTCCGACCCTCCGCGCATGCGCGAACCAAGCCTCGCTTTCGCGGAGGCCTCGCGCATGCGCAGAACGACGGCAGCGGCCGCGACCCGGAAGCACCGAGGCGTCCTGGAACGCAGAAGCGTTCCAGGCACCATGAGGGACAAACAGAGGTACCGAAGGGTACCATATAGTACCGGAAACACCGGGGAGGACCAGGGAGAACCATAATGCCACACATACACAACAGATACAACAAAGAAACGACTGCCATGGAGATTTAAGCACATATGAAACTTCAGACCTTGCCAGCCATTACAGCGTCCATCTGCAGGGATACGAGACCATCTTCCCCCGCTACTGGGGTATCCAGTGTCAATGACCAGCTATTCGCCCACTTGTACCCGGGCTCCTTGCTGCACCGCATGACTGGAAAAGCTCGATCCTAAATACTCCGACCGGACGCCAACAGGAACAAACGTGATGTAGGTCCATTGGAGGAGGACAAAAAAGGAACACAGTACCTAGCGGTGAGCTCTCTTTTATTTGGTATGGGGTCCTATAGCATTGGAGAGGAGGCGGGGTTAACCCACACGTAGGCTGCCATGGAGTCTGTCAGGAAATATGTTTTTTACTGTGACACAAGGGTGAGTCTCACAGACACACATTGGAGGGGAGATAGCGTCTGTCTCTATGTGAGAAGTGATCTCAAAGCAAGTATGAAAGAGGACCAAGTTGATGGAGAGTGTGCTGAGGCTGAAGAATTATGGGTGGAACTGCACATGGGTATGCGTACTACAAACTACAAACTACAATTATTGGAGTTTGTTATAGACCTCCCAGTGTTAATGAGGAGGTGGATACTCAGCTCCTTGCACAGATTTCAAAGCATGGGACAATGATAATAATGGTGGATTTTAACTACCCGAAAATAGACTGGAGAAATGGCACTGCAGGAACAGTTAAAGGGCTAAAATGTATAAACCTATTAAAAGACAATTTTATGGTACAGTTCATAGAGGCCCGACTAGGAATGATGCTCTGCTGGACCTGGTAATCTCAAACCATATAGAGCTTATTACTAATGTTCATATAAAAGAACATCTGGGTAGCAGTGACCATAACATGATTTAATTTAATGTTAGTTAAAGGCAACAAGCTCATACTGGAAATATAAAAACAAAACCTTAAGAGAGCAAATTTTCCAAGGATGAGAGCTGCTCTCCAAGACTTAGTCTGGGAGAGAATATTAGCATCGATAAACACAGAACAGAAATGGGAATTCATCAAAAAGACTGAATGCAAACTCACTTCAAAGTATATTCCCATGGGCAATAACTTTAACAGGCTAAAAATAAAACCTATGTGGATCACTGCCAAAGTTATAATAACTATAAATAATAAGAAAAAAATATAACAATGAAGGGACACTATCATTGCTAACATACAGAATATGTAAAAAGGAAATCAAGGATGCAAAAATTCAAAATGAACGACAGATTGCAAAAGATAGTAGGACAAACCCTCAAAAATTCTTTAAAAATAATACTAGTAAAAAGTTCAACTCTGAGCATGTAGACTCTTTACAAAATAATCTAGAGTGGGTGACTGGGGACAAAGAGAAGGAAAATTTATGAAATACCTTCTTCAGCTCTGTGTATACAAAGGAGCATGGGAGCTCATGTCCATAATGGGGATAGTATTGACACAGCCCTAATGATCCACAATGGCTCAAAATTGATATGGTCCAGAATAGAGGTGGATAAAGCACCTGGACCAGATGGCATACACCCATTTCAAAGCCATTGTACCACTGGACTAGCGTAAGGCCAATGTGGTGCCTATATTTAAAAAGGGATTAAATCTTTACCAAGTAACTATAGACCTGTTAGTTTAACTTATATAGTCTGGAAGATATTGGAAAGTTTAATAAAAGACCACATAGATAAGTTCTTGCTTAGAAAAAAGTATTCTAAGCAACAGACAGCATGGATTTATGAAAGACAGAAGTTATCAAACAAATCTGATTTCTTTTTATGAGGAGGTAAGTAAAACCTTGGACAGAGGGGTGGCTGTGGATGTGGTACACTTGGATTTTGCTAAAGCGTTTGACACAGTTCCCCACACATGGCTAATGTGTAAGGTAAAGTCTACAGGCTTGGAAAGATCAGTTTGTAAATGGATAGAAAACTGGCTAAAAGACCGAATTCAGAGAGTAGTGGTTAATGATTCTTACTCTGAATGGTTTAAGGTTATCCGTGATGTACCCCAAAGTTCAGTGTTGTGACTCTTACTTTTTAATATATTTATAAATTATATAGGGTCTGGGATTTTAAAGTACCATTTCAGTGTTTGCAGATGACACCATGCTATGCAGTGGAATAACATTCTTACAGGATTTCTCCAACTAACAAGTTGACCTCAATGCACTTAATAGGGCAACTATGTTGCAAATGGGCTTTAATGTTGATAAATATAAAGTTATGCACTTGGGGGCTAAAAATATGCATGCATTATACATACCAGGGGAGTACGACTGGGGAAATCAGTGGTGGAGAAGGATCTGGGTGTTCTGGTAGATCATAAGCTTAATAATAGCATGCAATGCCAAGCTGCAGTTTCAAAAGCCATTAAAGCCCTTTCTTGTATTAAGAGTAGAGTTGAGCGGACACCTGGATGTTCGGGTTCGGCAGGTTCGGCCGAACTTCGGAAAAAAGTCTAGGTTCGGGACCGAACTTGACCCGAACTTGACCCCGAACTCCGAACCCATTGAAGTCAATGGGACCCAGACTTTTGAACACTAAAATGGCTGTAAAAAGGTAATGGAAAGGGCTAGAGGGCTGCAAATGGCAACAAAATGTTGTTAAGAGCATGGCAAGTGATCTGCAAACAAATGTGGATAGGGAAATAACTTAAAATAACCTTAAAAAAAATAAAAAATTAAAATAAAATGCTGGAGGCCCCCTTCTCAGCAGAAGAGGTACAGGAAGTCATTAACCGCTTCCCGACCGGCTCATGTACATATACGTGAGCAGAATGGCACGGGCAGGTAAAATCCCGTACCTGTATGGGATCCTTTAAATGCCTGCCCGTGGGTCGCGTGTGCGCCGCCAGCGGCACGCTCGCGACCCGGTCGGGAGCTCCGTGACCCCGGCCGCGGGACCAGCGGACCCGATCGCCGCTGGTGTCCCACGATCGGGTCACGGAGCTGAAGAACGGGGAGAGGTATGTGTAAACAAACCTCTCCCCGCGCTTCCTACTCTGCCTGTCATTGATTGGCTGTTCCCGGTCATCGGGAAAGCCGATCAATGACGTCAGACATCAGCTCTGCCCCCTAATGTAAAAAACACACACACGTCACAGCCCATAACCCCTCCCCTCCCCCTAGTGGTTAACCCCTTCACTACAACTGTCATTTTATACAGGAATCAATGCATTTAAATAGCATTGATTGCTGTATAAATGACAATGGTCCCAAAAATGTGTCAAAAATGTCCGATGTGTCCGCATAATGTCGCAGTCACAATAAAAATCGCTGATCGCCGCCATTACTAGTAAAAAAAAAAAATATTAATAAAAATGCTATAAAACTATCCCCTATTTTGTAAACGCTATAACTTTTGCGCAAACCAATCAATAATAGCTAATTGCGATTTTTTTTACCAAAAATATGTACCAAAAATATGTAGAAGAATACGTATCAGCCGAAACTGAGGAAAAAAAAAGTTTTTTATTTTTTTTTTATATATTTTTTGGGGATATTTATTATAGCAAAAAGCAAAAAATATTGCATTTTTTTTTCAAAATTGTCGCTCTATTTTTGTTTATAGCGCAAAAAATAAAAAACGCAGGGGCGATCAAATACCACCAAAAGAAAGCTCTATTTGTGGGAAAAAAAGGACGCCGAATCGCAAAAAGGGCCTGGTTCTTTGGCTGCCAATTGGTCCGGGGCTGGAGTGGTTAATAACCTCAGAAACTCAACGGCACGATGCCACACATATGGTGGGAATACCCCAGAATACGCACTTTCTGGAAAAAAAAAATTATTCAATTTAATGGATAAGATAGTGGGAAAATAAAATACTTGGAAATTAAAAAAAATGAAAAAATTATAATCTTGACCTAGGAGGACGAAATTCAAATGGAGTAGGAGGTTGAGGTGGCGGTGGATGTGGCGGTGTAGGTGGAAGCGGCGGTGGAGGAGGACGAGGTAGCCAACACTGGTTCAAAAATACAACAAAGGCTGGGTAAGGCTAGTGGTGAATGATGTGTCGAATTCTGTCCCCCGTCGCATAGTGTCCGCCCTGTACTTCGCTTGCTCAGTACGTAGGACAAGGGGATTTTGAAACTCTCCGAAGACGATGCGCGGTGACTCCAGGTTCAAGCCACATCATCCGAGGTTGAAGCCTAGCCAAGCGAGCCCGTGAGGGGCCCTGTTACTATGTGCTACCGTATGTCCACTTGGATGGTCGGGCTTGAACCTGCACTCACTGCGCAGGCGACGTTCATCTTTGGAGATTTTGTGAATCTCCTTGTACTCCATACTGCGCAAGCACTGCACCTGCGCAGTAAGTGGCCGGACACTATCTGATAGCAAGACAGTTTTTGCCAGAACACCGGTATATGTGTCTATTCTGCACAAGGTACGGCCAAGTCCTGTGGGATCCATGCCTGGTTCATTTTAATGAATGTGAGCTTGTCCACATTGGCTCCGGACAGGCGGCTGCTCTTGTCTGTGATAACGCCCCCTGCCGTGCTAAATACACGTTCAGATAATACACTGGCGGCAGGGCAGGCCAGCACCTCCAAGGCGTAAAGGGCAAGCTCAGGCCATGTGCCCAATTTGGAGACCCAGAAGTTGAAGGGGGCAGACCCGTCATTCAGTACGTGTAGGCGTGTGCACACATACTGCTTCACCATGTTGGTGAAATGCTGCCTCCTGCTAAGACGTTCCATCTCAGCTGGTGGTGCTGGTTGTTGTGGCGTGCTGACAAAGCTTTTCCACATTCCGGCCATGCTAACCCTGCCTTCCGAGGTGTTTGGCGGTGCCCCGGCTGCGTTGGCGACCTCTTCCTCCTCCTCTGCCTTCGCCTTGTGCTTCCACCGTACCCCCGCTTCCAAGTGGGAATGCCACCAGCAGCGCGTCTACCAGCGCGCGCTTGTACTCGCGCATCTTACGATCACGCTCCAGTGAGGTAATTAAGGACGGCACGTTGTCCTTGTAACGGGGATCCAGCAGGGTGGCCACCCAATAATCAGCACCAGTTAAAATGTGGGAATGTGGAAAAAAAAAAACACTGCAAAATTAAAATTTTTTTGCAATGTTTTTCCAATATCATAATAAACGGATAGTGTCTAAAGAGTTTATGAAAACGCAGAAAATGCTATTGGGAAGAAAAAAAACACTGCAAAATTAAATTTTTTGCAATGTTTTTCCAATATCAGAACACAGAAAACGCAGAAAATGCTATTGGGAAAAAAAACACAGCAAAATTAAATTTTTTTGCAATGTTTTTCCAATATCAGAATACACGGATAGTGTCTACAGTGTGTATGTATGAACACGCAGAAAATGCTATTGGGAAAAAAAAACACTGCAAAATTTATTTTTTTGCAATGTTTTTCCAATATCAGACTAAACGGATAGTGTCTAAAGCGTTTATGAAAACGCAGAAAATGCTATTGGGAAGAAAAAAAACACAGCAAAATTAATTTTTTTTGCAATGTTATTCCAATATCAGAATACACGGATAGTGTCTACAGCGTGTATGTATGAACACGCAGAAAATGCTATTGGGAAAAAAAACACAGCAAAATTAAATTTTTTTGCAATGTTTTTCCAATATCAGAATACACGGACAGTATCTAAAGCGTTTATGAAAACGCAGAAAATGCTATTGGGAAAAAAAAAACACTGCAAAATTAAATTTTTTTGCAATGTTTTTCCAATATCAGAATAAACGGATAGTGT
Source organism: Lithobates sylvaticus (assembly GCA_028564925.1). Classification (NCBI taxonomy): domain Eukaryota; kingdom Metazoa; phylum Chordata; class Amphibia; order Anura; family Ranidae; genus Lithobates; species Lithobates sylvaticus. Next base: position 158,690,642 of record CM053030.1, read on the forward strand.
CTAAAGCATTTATGAAAACGCAGAAAATGCTATTGGGAAAAAAAAAACACTGCAAAATTAAATTTTTTTGCAATGTTTTTCCAATATCAGAATACACGGATAGTGTCTACAGCGTGTATGTATGAACACGCAGAAAATGCTATTGGGAAAAAAAAACCACAGCTAAATTCAATTTTTTTGCAATGTTTTTCCAATATCAGAATACACGGATAGTGTCTACAGCGTGTATGTATGAACACGCAGAAAATGCTATTGGGAAAAAAAAAACACAGCAAATTAAATTTTTTTGCAATGTTTTTCCAATATCAGAATACACGGATAGTGTCTACAGCGTGTATGTATGAAAACGCAGAAAATGCTATTGGGAAAAAAAACACTGCAAAATTTTATTTTTTTGCAATGTTTTCCAATATCAGAATAAACGGATAGTGTCTAAAGCGTTTATGAAAACACAGAAAATGCTATTGGGAAGAAAAAAAAAAAACACAGCAAAATTAAATTTTTTTGCATGTTTTTCCAATATCAGAATACACGGACAGTATTTAAAGCGTTTATGAAAACGCAGAAAATGCTATTGGAAAAAAAAACACTGCAAAATTTAGTTTTTTTGCAATGTTTTTCCAATATCAGAATACAGTGTCTACAGCGTGTTATTATGAACACGCAGAAAATGCTATTGGGAAAAAAAAACACAGCAAAATAAAATTTTTTTGCAATGTTTTTCCAATATCAGAATACACGGATAGTATCTACAGCATGTATGTATGAACACGCAGAAAATGCTATTGTTAAAAAAAAAACACAGCAAAATTAAATTTTTTTGCAATGTTTTTCCAATATCAGACTACACGGACAGTATGTAAAGCGTGTATGAACACGCAGAAAATGCTATTGGGGAGAAAAAAAACACAGCAAAATTAATGGACTATATATAGAGGCTGGGTCACATGCTGCACTGGCCAATCACAGCCATGCCATTAGTAGGCATGGCTGTGATGGCTTCTAAGGGCACACTAGTGAAACTAGTGTCGATTGGCTGCCCTGCAGCTGTTAAAAAGGCGCCAATACATCGCCGAACACCGGACCTGAACCCAAACTTACAGCCAATAGTTCGGGTTCGGTCCGGGTCCCGGACACCCAAAAGTCCGGTACGGACCCGAACTTTACAGTTCGGGTTTGCTCAACCCTAATTAAGAGAGGTATGGATTCCAGAGAGAGAGAGAGATATCATTTTGCCCCTGTACAAATCATTAGTAAGACCTCATCTGGAATATACAGCTCAGTTTTCGGCACCAGTTTTAAAAAGAATATCGGGGGGAATGGAGAAAGTGCAGAGAAGGGCAACCAAACTGATAAGAGGCATGGAGGAGCTCAGCTATAAGGAAAGATTAGAGGAACTGAATTTATTCTCTCTTGAGAAGAGGAGATTGGGGGGGGGGGGGGTATGATCAACATGTGTAAATACATAAGTGGCCCCTATAGTGAACTTGGTGTTAAGTTATTCACTGTAAGGTCATCACAGAGCACAAGGGTCACTCTTTACGTCCGGAGTAAAAGAGATTTGATCTCCAAATACGGAAAGGTTTCTGTCACAGTAAGAGCTGTGAAAATGTGGAATAGGCTCCCTTAAGAGATGGTTCTGGCTAGCTCAGTAGCTTGCCTTAAAAAAAATGCCTGGATTCTTTCCTACACTAAATGTACATAATATAACTGGATACTAACATTTATAAGTAAAGTTGATCCAGGGAATATCCGATTGCCTCCCAGGGGATCAGGAAGGAATTTTAATCACTTACCAGCCTCATGTCACATGTCCTTAATATCTCACTGTCTTCTGCAGCATGTCTCCATTCTCCAACAAACCCATAGCATGCCTACAGTTTCTGGCTATCATTTCCGCTGGTATTTTTACAGTCTCGAAAAGTCCTCTCCAGCATAACATATACCGATTAACCACTTGCCCTCCACTGTTTTTTTTTCAAAATTGTCGCTGCACAATGGCAGCGGTGGGCAAATGGGCGTACCTTTATGTCCTCTTTAATCCGCGGGGTTAGTGGGCGCGTGCCCGCCGCGTACAGCGTGACCGTGCCCGCAGGAACCGCAGACTCGATTTCAGCCTAAACTGAGGAAAAAAAAAATACTTTTTATATATTTTGGGGGGATATTTATTATTTACTTATTAAAAGTAAAAAAGATTGCTTTTTTTTCAAAATTGTCGCTCTTTTTTTTTTTGTTTATAGCACAAAAATAAAAACCACAGAGGTGATCAAATACCACCAAAAGAAAGCTCTATTTGGGGGGAAAAAACAACGTAAATTTTGTTTGGGTGCAACGTTGCACAATCGCGCAATTGTCAGTTAAAGCGACGCAGTGCCGAATCGCAAAAAGTGCTCTGGTCAGGAAGGGGGTAAAATCTTCCAGGGCTGAAACGGTTAATATGTGAGTTCCTTTGTTACTGTACTCTGCAGCCCCTGTACTCTGTAAGCTGACAACCATTGGTGTATAATGTATGAATAATTGTCCATTTGGTGTAATACTAAATGGTACAGTGAGTTAGCCACTTAGAGAATTATAGCCGCGTACACACGAAGGGACAAGTCCCGCGGGATTATCCTCTGGACTGAAGTCCAGCGGATAATCCCCTCGTGTGTGGGCGCCGGCGGACTTTTTGGCGCCAAAGTCCGGCGGACCAAAGTTTTAAGTTTGGTTTTAAAATTATCCGCTGGACTTGGCAGTCCGGCGGACAATCCCGCCGTTAGTGGGCAAGTCCGCGGGACTTTTGAAATGAACGGACTTGCCGCTCATCGGCAAGTCCGTTCATTTAGCACGTGACTTCAGGTTACGTAGCTAGCGTAGGCAGTTACTGCCGCCGCGCTAGCTCCGTGACCTGGCATGGATTTAAAGGGACTCCCCACGCCGAAAAAAACGGCGTGGGGGTTCCCCCCAAATCCATGTCAGACCCTCATCCGAGCACGCAGCCTGGCAGGCCAGGAAAGGGGTGGGGACGAACGAGCGCCCCCCCCCCCTCCTGAGCCGTACCAGGCCGCGTGCCCTCAACATGGGGGGTGCCCTGGGGAAAGGGGGGCCGTGCGGCCCCCCCACCCCAAAGCACCTTGTCCCCATGTTGATGAGGACAAGGGCCTCTTCCCGACAACCCTGGCCGTTGGTTGTCGGGGTCTGCGGGCGGGGGCTTATCGGAATCTGGGAACCCCCTTTAATAAGGGGGCCCCCAGATACCGGCCCCCCACCCTATGTGAATGAGTATGGGGTACGATGTACCCCTACCCATTCACCTAAGGTGTAAAATGTAAAGTACAAAAACACACACACTTTTGAAAAAATATTTTATTGCACTGCTCCGGGGGTCTTCTTCCGTCTTGGGGGTCTTCTCGCCGGACTCCTCCGCTCTCTTCTGCTCTTTTACCTAGCTCTTTCACGAACGGAGGAGTCCGGCTACCTTCTTCGTCGTCGCCGCCGTCGTCTGGGGGTCTCGATCCGCCTTCGGGGGTCTTCGGGGGTCTCTTCTGTTCTTGCGGCGGTCGTCGTCTTCCGCGCCGCCGGCGCCTTCTTCTTCTTCTTGTCCTTCTTCTTGTTCTTCTTCTTCCGATGTTGACCCGACGCTCTCTCTGCCCGGAATGCTTGTGCCGCGCTGCGCTTGGACTTATATAGGGGCATGGGGACAGGGTCACATGTTCATGTCACATGGTGACCCCGCCCCCTTGTGTTGTCACAGTCCCGGAGGATGCTGGGACTGTGACATCGCAAGGGGGCGGGGTCACCATGTGACATGAACATGTGACCCTGTCCCCATGCCCCTATATAAGTCCCAGCGCAGAGCGGCACAGGCATTCCGGGCAGAGACAGCGACGGGTCAACATCGGAAGAAGAAGAAGAACAAGAAGGACAAGAAGAAGAAGGCGGCGCCGGCGGCGCGGAAGACGACGACCGCCGCAAGAACAGAAGAGACCCCCGGAAGACCCCCGAAGGCGGATCGAGACCCCCAGACGACGGCGGCGACGACGAAGAAGGTAGCCGGACTCCCCCGCTCGTGAAAGAGCTAGGTAAAAGAGCAGAAGAGAGCGGAGGAGTCCGGCGAGAAGACCCCCAAGACGGAAGAAGACCCCCGGAGCAGTGCAATAAAATATTTTTTCAAAAGTGTGTGTGTTTTTGTACTTTACATTTTACACCTTAGGTGAATGGGTAGGGGTACATCGTACCCCATACTCATTCACATAGGGTGGGGGGCCGGTATCTGGGGGCCCCCTTATTAAAGGGGGCTCCCAGATTCCGATAAGCCCCCGCCCGCAGACCCCGACAACCAACGGCCAGGGTTGTCGGGAAGAGGCCCTTGTCCTCATCAACATGGGGACAAGGTGCTTTGGGGTGGGGGGGCCGCACGGCCCCCCTTTCCCCAGGGCACCCCCCATGTTGAGGGCACGCGGCCTGGTACGGCTCAGGAGGGGGGGGGCGCTCGTTCGTCCCCACCCCTTTCCTGGCCTGCCAGGCTGCGTGCTCGGATGAGGGTCTGACTTGGATTTGGGGGGAACCCCCACGCCGTTTTTTCGGCGTGGGGATTCCCTTTAAATCCATGCCAGCTTGCGGAGCTAGCGCGGCGGCATTTACTGCCTACGCTAGCTACGTAACCTGAAGTTACGTTCGAAATGAACGGACTGCTCCGTGTGTGGGCAAGTCCGTTCATTTTCAAAAGTCCCGCGGACTTTTGGCCGGCGGATTATCCGCTGGAGAAGTCCGTGCGTGTGTGGGCAAGTCCACACGCTCGGAAAGTCCAGCGGACCTAGCTGGAAAGTCCCGCGGGATTGTCCGCTGGACTAGGTCCGCCGGCAAAAGTCCGCACGTGTGTACGCGGCATAAGAATAACTATGA